>DWDT01003655.1:0-12034 GCA_018245595.1 Microceris scylla | reverse complement strand
TTTACAAAAAGTGTGTTTTAAGTTTAAATATCACTTGCTATAATCTTAGAAAAAAAATTCTAAGGTGTGTGAAAGTCTGCCTACCCGCACTTGGCCAGCGTGGCAGACTATGCCCTTAACATTAGTTTTGGTAAGCATATGAAGAACCCACTAGGATCGCATTAACCATTCCTTTGTACCAGTTATGTCTGTTTGACATTTGAATTTTTGTCTTAAAAACCTTAAGTAATTTATTATCATATTATTACAGGTGAAAAAGTGATTCCAACCTCTAATTACTATGAATGTCCCAACTGCAATCTCTACTTCTCACACCCAAAACGATTCCTCATACATGCCAAATGGCATTCGTTCGGTCTGACAAATGAAAAACGATTGGAAGTGAAGGAAGAACAAAAAAGAATTAGAGAGATGAGAAGGAACATGAGAAAGGAGGCGAGGCAGTTAATAAAGATGAACATGGAAGAGATTAAAGAAGGTGCAGTTGCTGCAGAGGCATTCAACTGCAATGTCTGTGAGAAGGTCTTCTCTACTAGGAGCAGTCTGAAGAATCATAAACTAAGGTATCTATTCCTATAGCCAAGGAAATGGGTTATTTAGTATAGTGGCCAATGGGATAAAAGTCTAGCAATGTCTGCTAAAAGACAAAGCAACAGCACTAATTTCTATAAAGTATACATTATTTACTGCAAAACATTAAGAAGATATCTGTGTATATGATTAAATACCTGCTTGCTTAACTCACCTACAAATGTTTTATTGGCATAGCCCAAATTACCTTTGCATCAATCAGCAGCCTTGCATTCATGGGCCTGGGCCAAGCAGTGGAAGGATTAAGTAGAGATCTTAATTAGTATTATTTGTATGTATTAAACCATTAAAATGACCAATTAATAAAGTAAATAATATATACTACCATCTGTTCCAGATACCATCAGAATCGTCTGAGGGAGTGCAGAATCTGCTACAAGTCTATAATGGGCTATGTGGCGTGGCGGGCACACCTGAAGACCCACTCCAGCGACTCCCGCTACCAATGCACCGAGTGCCCTAAGCGATTTAAGTACTCCCACTCGCTTGTCAAACACAAGGACACGCATTTGGTAAGTTGTTCTTTCACGCACGGTACTTCTAACGCCATCTAGTGATATGCTTATAACTTTTATCTTTTTATGCGCTATCTAATGACGCATTTATTGTGGCAGTAGTTTTAGGTCATTTTAGCCCGTCACGTCCACTACAAGGATTCTCTGAAACCTGCGTCTTTATATAAATCGAGTGATGAATGTAGAAGAAGCACACCAGGTCTGTAAGGACTTAGATATTTGACACTCAATGCTCTGTCTATACCATAAGGGACCGAGTGTAATAGTGTCACAATAATTAATTATATTTTTTATTGCTACTACTAGCGCCATATAGTGGTGCATTTAAGACTCATATCAATGTAGTTGTATTGGTCACTTTTACTTTGATGTGTGAATATTCCACAAATTGCCTTTTTAACCCTAAAATATCGTTTCACAGGAGAAGACACTCAGGTGCGAGCAGTGCCCGAAGATGTTCGGGTCCAAAGCTCTCCTCAACACTCATATGAAGACCCACGAGAGGCACGAGAGAGGCATGACCTTCCACTGCAGCTATTGTGGAAAGGGTTTCTTTGAGTCCTACAACCTTCAGGTACGAATATATGCATAGTTAATAAATTGTTATGTCCTCATATCAGGACTCTCATAGGATAGGCAGAAAGCATTCACTATGAAACATCTTTATTCTTTATTTTCACAAAGTTAATAAGCTTATCTCGCATTCATGCCATTCATGAAAACGCGCGCGTTTTTTCTTTGAGACTTCTGGATTCCGAAATATATATATTTTTTCTTTTGTAGGTACACGAGAGAACGCATCGCAACGAGAGACCATTCCTCTGTGAGATATGCAACACCAGCTTCGGCACGAATTCCAGTCTCCAGAGGCATTTGAAAGTGGTGAGTTACGTCTGTACTATACCCAATTATCTAAACCAAACCACTAAAATTGACAATTGAAATGTATGTAAAACCCTAGTTTATTACGTTATTATTGGTTTCTTTGTTTCTTATTCTCAATACTAGCTACCGACATGAGATGGGTCTATAGCAATAAGATCCACAATTATACCGAAATATACGTCATTGGAGGCGTCAATAACGACGGAATCATAAGATGCTTAGGTTGTATAGAGTTAACATCCCAATCCGAGCGCTCTTTGTTGTGGGTAGCGGCACTATCGTTGTTGGACAAATAGCTGCACTGTTTCCTAATTGGCAATACCATGATCTAGATTGGAGCATCATCGTCTTTCAAAGAACTTTACTAACATTCGTTCTATTCTTCTGTTCATGCACAAAGTAAATATATTGTATTTAACTGTCAACTCTTTTGCCACCAGTCGCACAGTTCCTCGAAGCCCTACCAGTGCTCCACCTGTCACCGCAACTTCATCTCCGAGATGATCAGGGACCGTCACGTCCTAAGACACCACGGGGAGCCGGAGCAGTTCAAATTCCTCTGCAACCTGTGCCCCTGCAGGTACCTCAACCAGAAAGACCTCAATAAGCACATACACAAGAACCATCCGCGTCCCGGCCGCAAGAAGCGCGGACGCAAGAACGACGACGAGTGAACCTTAGTTATGTATAAATAACATTGAAATTTCCCTGTGGGCACTTAGAGTTGTATACAGAAAATTACGTCTTTGGTGAAGGCAATTTAATTTTTTAGATTTTATCATTACCTTTATATGCCGTCTTTAAATATCAGGAATTAATTCATGATATTTTAGATCGAGAAATCAAAATCACAGATTAATGTAACAATTCATTGATATGTGTTTAGATGAAAAAAAATTCTGGTAGTTTTTGATTCTTGGTCTTTTTTTTACCTATGTGTCGTGGACGATATGTTAAGAATACGATATAAATATCGTATTTAAGTAACTCTCTTCTATTTTGTGGGTATTTCAATTAAATGCACGAGCACACAGTTAGAGTATAAGATGTATCATTTTGGTGGGTAGTTGGAAAAATAATTTTGTACTAAGCTAATTTGAAAATAGGAACACACTTTGGTATCGTCTGTAAGGAAATATACGTTTTATGGCCGTGGGATAAGCCCCGTAATTGTATTTAAAACGTATGTGGGTAGATTGTGATTAAGGTGCTTATGCACCAGGGCAAGAAGTATAAGGCGTAGGTAAATATATGTTGAAAGTGTTATAGGTATATGTCTTTAATAATAGGCCATTCAATATTGCCCTTTAAAAGTATTTTTACTATTATGTGCATTGAATAAAAGTAACACTAAAATTGATTTGTTATTATTATATCATCACGCCAGGTCTCTTATAGGGTAGGCTGCGAGCACCGAGTGCTAGATATCTCAATCCTTAAAGCCCTGACGTGATCCTTCTAGATTCATCACTCTCTTATAATGACTCTATTAGTACAGTGTCGCCATCTCTTGTCGAATTCTGTAGTTACGTCATAGTTGTATTTGGCGGGTAGTTCATAAAAACCATTTATAAGTGAAATTCTTCAAAATCCATCGTGAATGCACATAATTTTAGTGATTTGTTATGTTTTTAGTAAAATATTTTGTCATTTTTAGGAAGGAGTATATAGAATAATTTTATATATAATATATAAAATTGTTTTTGACATACAAAGGGGTGTCGTTTGACTTTCGGAATTAAACGTAACATAACGCCTGTGTAATCCCCGAAGGTGTAGGCAGAGGAGTGTAGTACACCCCCACGTTTCACCAGTTACGTTTAAGTCCACAATGGAAAAGGTGGTAAGCCTATTGACTTTCGGAATTGTTTGTTTTACCTGCATTCGAAATTGGCATCACTTTATTGTTATTATTTTGGCATAAAATTGTATTGATTCTGTTTTTCTTATCTTATGATTAGATATGATAATATTAGTTAGATACAGGAGAGTACGTTTTGGTTATTATTAACCAAAACGTACTCTCCTGTATCTAACTAATATTCAATTCTCATACTAAAACTTGAGACGACAACACATCACATTAAAGGTAAATGACATCCCTTGTATAATATAATAAATGTTATCTATACACACAATGTTGTATAAATTAGAAGAAAATATGTTCCAGTCTGTGTTACCTTTATGTACATGTAAATAAATAATACATATGTAAAATATTTTGATCTGGTTCTCTACTGTATTAATTTGTTAATAAAAATACACTTTGTAGTTAAGACCATTAGAATAAATTGATAATTTCTGTGTAATTATAAAAAGGACATGTTTTATTATACATATTATTTTTATTGTATAAAGGACACTTGTATTCGCAATGTTACGTCCTTTATATGCAATGTTAAAACACTGTTTTAATAGAACATGTTTAACAGTTTTGTTTGTGAATGTACACTTATCGGTATTGACTTGTCTCATTGATGTTATGAATTTGAACAGTCGCATCCAACCTCATTTTTAAATTGTTTTATTCAATATATACACTCAATGAATATCCTACATTTATAATTATCATTAAAAAAAAATTTAAGACAAGTCAAAGGTGTATGAGTAGTTATGTCAATATGTTATTAAACTGTTGAGATCATAACACAATAATGCATAGAATCTTAGCTGTATAGCAGCAGGATCCCGAATATGTTTTACAGAGCATTGGTAACTAGTATTTGATGCTTCCATAAACTAAGAAATCATAGTGCAGATGAGGTCGCGGATCGAAAACGATTCGTTGAGTCGAGCAACGCCTAATTCTTTAATCTGTTCTGAACCTTATGTTAAATGAGAGTATTATTAAACATTCATTCCTTATCGGGATTTAATTACATTTAATTAAATATTATTATTATTAATAATGTAATTAAATTTGTTAACAGATTATAATTCATATGTATGATTTATAATCTGTTAACAATGTTGATTAGTTGTAAATTTTATATAGTCTTATTTTGTAGTATTTTATTATGTACAATTTTTTTCATAGTAAATGTTTATTGGTGGTCTAGACGAGTTACATGTAAAGTATTTTTATGGTGTTATGAATAAGAAAATATATTAATATATTTCACAGGTGTGTGAGAAATTGATGGTGTGGACTTGGTTTCATACATAATTATTTACCATTTACTTTGCATATTATATACTCGCGCGGCCGAGGAAATTAGTCTATTACGAGCCGTAAAATGTATTTTATAGCTTATCTCTGACTATAAATTACTACATATCTCAATTTTATTTAAATATTCTCATTGGTTCTTGTGCGAACAGGATTTTTTTTTAGGTTTGTAGCATGTATTAAATGGTCATTTTCACAAATTATGAGATGGAAACTATACTATGGGAAATTTAAAGGAACATATCCACATGCCAGGTTTCTCACGGGGTAAACAGAGAGAATCGACTGCTACATATCTTTAATCTTACCGACCTGATATGCCCCTTCTATGTTAGTAACTCGTCATACATGCAGAAAAAAAATTGGAAATAGTAATTAGATCTACCGAAAAAGACACTATTGGCTCCATTTGTTGTCGCCAAAATACAAGTCCAGTTCAATTTGTGATACATCTGACGTCATATATATTATCATAAGTAATTATTATATCACTGTAAGTGTTATAGATGTATTATCTAGAAATACGATGTCTTTTAAGGAATCCATTACCAAATTGTAAACGTCTCTCACTGAAATAAACATTTTAAACACCAATAGTTTTTTTTTAACTACCCATGTTTGAATAGGTATTTATATTATTAAGACTAGTTTCTGTGAAACATTAGACAGATGGCGCCGCCTGTAATGGCGCATCTTAATCTATGAAGGAGCAGCTTCATTTGAAGCGTTTGACGTGTATTAGTCATCTTGCCAGTTATGCAGGCGGTCTTGGGTTCGATTCTCACCCAGAACGTATATTTGAGTATAACCCATGAATGTTCTATGTTGCCATATGGTTAAACGAAAAGTCTTACGCGAACTAACCCTCATTTTCTTGCCCTCCACCCTTAAACTACATCAGTCACAATAACACGCTTTTTTATTTAAAAAAAATACTCAGTTATCATCAAAAGTTTATTAACGAAGGTAATTTACAGTGCACATAAACTTAAAAACTAACAAATTACAAGTTACGCGCATGTTTAAAGACTAATTCTAATCAATAAAAGTGAATACCACCAAGTATTACAAAGCCTGAAGACGTCGTTAGAAGGTTCTAGAAAAACTAACGAAGAGCACATCTAGATATCCAAAGTGGCAGTGATGACACTGGTAATGCATAATTAAGACACAAGGAGCGACTAAGGCAATATCATAAGCGCGACACTAAAAAAATGATCCCTTCCGAAAAGACGATAAAAATAATCACACTTATCAGTGCATGTGGTAGAGACGAAATATTAATGTTGCTACAGTGAAACAGTTAAAACTACTAGTGTTACCAACCGAAAAAAAGCAATTGAATCTAGTAATTCATAAGGTATGACAGAACTAAACAATAATATTGAAATCAGTATTTTACTACCAGTTTATTTATATAATGCAATTACCACTTACGATATTTTTTAGCATTGGAACATAAGTGATGGTGAGCAGCTCGTTACTACTAAAATATGAACCGTAGATAATAGACACACTGGTTCCGGATAACGAAACACGCATAGATAAGTGTGTCGGTCTGTAACATTAGCGAAATACTTGAATAAACAACTAATTAAATGGTCTATACAATTAGTCAAAAACAATCGTTTTTACGATACTGTGATTGGTGTCCATTTTAATTTAATATGTTAAATAACATGGCTGAAATAATGCCGTCAACAATGAAAATAAGGAACGTTGAAGAAAATAAGAATAAAGATATTAAACCGAAGTTCTTTTAAGCAAATATTCATGGACAACAAAATTATTTAGGATATTTATTTTAAAAGTTAAATTTATTCAAATCGATATTACAAAATCAAATCAAAAAATATGAAGTTCTGATACGTTATTTAATAATTATTTATTAATAAGTATAATATAAATGGAGAGGGACATAGAAATACAATAATTCTATAGCGATCTGTAATATATACTATAACTCGCAGAAATTGCTTAGGCATCACGCTCTGATACATAAAAGCGTATATAATAACAATCATTAAACAATTTTACGATTTTGTTGCTTTCATTAATCAACTCAGTACTTCGGACGAAGGCGCTGTTCCTCTCCCCACATGACAACCTACCAATGCCTTCCGCTCTGGCCTCCGAGGCGTTAGTACCTCACTATCACGCCATCAGAGCAAGGTATCTAGTTAAATTCTTCGGGTAACACACACACACACACACCACTAAATCGACTTAAGTCGTTAAAAACCAGACTTAACTGGATTCTAAATTAGCCTAACCATACTATAAACAGTGGGTATTACTTTCCATAGACAAATGTTATTCCAATAATAGCAGTCTAAGAGAAATTGGTTATAAAATATTTTTTTTACACTAAACACATTATTGAAGGTTGTATTCTATATGACATGTGTCAACTAACTATGGTGCCGGTAATGAATTGATTCATCTGGGAACATGGAAATAGTTACATTGTCAACATTGGACTCTGACATAAAAGTCAAAATAAATTACTCTGCCAGACATATCATTTGCTACATTCCAGTACTCAGAGTAATTAGTAAGAACAACGTAACATCACTCCTGTTACCTCCAAAGGGGTAGGGGCATAGGAGTGTAATACCTTAGATGTTGCACCACAATGTTCTATGTCCCTCATGGATGCCTGCTGTATGGCAGTTGTATGGCATGCCTGCCTGTTGTATGGCAGTAGGTGGTATGCCTACTGCCATACAACAGGCACAAATCCAAACTCCAAGACGTTACTAGAATTTCAAGTTAGAAAAACCAGTAGTACTTGAGCTGGAATTCGAACCCAGGCACTCCAGAACAGTAGTCACACTTGTAACCACTAGAACACCGAGATAGTCAATCTAAGGTAATTGACAGACTCACCTATTTATCCAAAGTTAATCTTATATTTAGTTTTTTTTACCCTTTTAGGTGTTGTCATATGGACGCTAGTATGGTTGTATGTCACATTTTACACCTAAAACTAGTTATACATGTTTTACAGTAACTGGACAGACTTCGGTACTTCCTGTAGTTTGACTAATAGGTCACTGCAGAAACATACATGAGTAAAGATAAACCATATACAAAATGTATTGACTTTATCTGTATATAAAAACATATGTTAATAAAACAATACAGAAAGTAGAAACTGAACAATCAACTGAAACTGATTGAAACTTAATACAACAAATACATAGTTAGGAATTAACTTGAAAAAATAATATTCCAATTGATCACCTTCTATTTCCAACTCCTAATGATAACCAAGTAAAAAAGACAGTAATCCTAATCAAAAAAGAACAAAATTTGATATTGCAAATTAGCTTCTAATAGCTGTCAAACCAATAACCGCTGTGTGCACTTTTTGGAGATTTCAATATTTTGAATATTTACAAAAAAATTTACTAAAAAATTTTCATATAAGAATGTTTGAATGACTCTAACCATTATACCAGAAAGTATGGTAAATATAAAATGCTAGGTGCTCATTTAATTTTAATCAATTTTTAATAAAACCTGCTTCTTCTAACATTGTATAGAAGAACAGTTTATTAAATATTTGCAAGTTATAATACTTCCACAGAAGATATTGGTTTGACAAAAATACTATGATAAGCACTGACCAATTTATATGAACTTGAAATAAAAAAATCCCATACCAAAACTCTTATGAGTTAAGTCAGCTGAAAGCCCAATTAGTATTGCAATATTTACTATCTGTTTCATAAAAAAGAGAGACAGACAAGAAATGTTCATTTCACAGACAAATTTATCTCTACTAGATTTCTTGGTTAATTACAATGCTCTTATCGGCTACGAAAAGAACACAGCCAAATTTAAGCATGCATATGCTTAATGGGAAATTTAGTACTCAGTTATACTTTGAACATAAAAACTATATTATGAACTATAGAGTCAATTTTACATCCACATATAATATTAATTGCTACCAATTTCCTTTCGCCCATGCATTAAAATCAACAAACCAAGGACAAACAAAGATACACTCTGTTCATCAAACTTGAAAATGATTCTGTAACTATTGTCTAGATTACTTCTAGATGTAGACACACCATTTTCAAGTTCCTCCATTAGCAAAACTAGTCATTATAGTCAACATTTACCCTACAAACACTGTTCACTCACTGAAACAAATTCAGTCAGTCACTGCACGATCATCAAGGTCCCAAACGGTTTTTGTTTTACAAGAGAGCGTGGCTGCCCTCTTGTTTTATATCTCATTCACTCTGCCCGGCTGCCTGCCGTAGCAGCACATAGATCTTTTCCTTAATCCAGTCCTTGTTGTAGGGTGCATAGGTGTTGGTTGACTTCTGGTAAACTAGACAACTTAGGTCAGCCAACTGTAACAATAAATGTACATACCTATGACAATCTATACTCTATTTCCTGTTTTATTTAGATTTTTAGAACTTAAAGTAGCGAAGTACGTACACTACGAGGTGCATTTTATTTACGTACATCAATGAGGTTTTAAATACTTTTTTAGATACTAGACATATAGAGGACAGTTTTTCTTGCTGCTTTACAGCTAAAATAGCATTTCCTGATGTATATGTATATTTACCGCAATAACATTTAAGCGCTTATTTGATAGCCAGCCCAATTTCTTTTATTAGAATTCACCAGCAATTTAATTTAAATCCTAAATTTACTGAATGTATATATGTTACCTGATCAATAAAATCGAATAACTGCGATATATCGTAGGTAATAGTTGGAGTATTAGGATTCCGCCTCTTCAAGTGTTCTTCGTAAATCTTACATACACCTTCCATGCAGTCGTTGACGCTCTCGTAGTCCGAATAGGTCCGGGTCTCCGGTCTGGGCCCCGGCTGCACAAGCAATATTGTGTGCGACTGGAATAGAAAATGAAACGCATAACCTCAAATAGTTACCGCCATTTTTTTTAACAATATTTATGATTGTACCACTAATTATCAAGGTAATGTACCATTTTCAGAAAACTTTCCCACACTAGGTCGAAGAATTAAGCTCAAAATATAGGTTTACGAGTTCAGTAGCCCAGTTTTTAGCCGTCGAAGAAATTTAGCACTTCCAAAGTAGTCGGTGCTTTAACACAAGCTATCGTTCGGAAATTGGTGTTGTATTCAGAGACTACAGAAATTTACTTTATTATTAATTATTAAAATAATACTTTTTATTTATATTTATATTTGGATGAGCATCACACAGTTATTTATATTAATGATGTAAATATTAAGAATGTAAAATATATAGGAAAATAGTTTCAAGTATTGTCTCGATTGAGCAAAAACTTTAAAAGAATAAATTGACTATTGAGGAAGAAATTTTTTTATAGTTCAAATTCAGGATTTTCACATTGAAAAAATATGACCGTAAGAGTGTTCATATTGTATCGTCAATATTTGAACATTTCCACAGTAATTATTTATTCTATACAGTTTAGAGACCAGACTCTACAGTTATGTGCATGTATGAAGAGAGTGATGAACGTGGACGAAGCACAGCAAGTGTGTAAGAATAGAGATGTCTGGCACTCTGTGCTCTCTGCCTACTCCGCAAGGGACCTGGCGTGATGATATGTATCTATGTATGTATGTATGTAATTATTACATAAATGGTAATTTCTTCGTTATAATAAAATAAATTTAACTTGTGATTAATTTATACAAGTTACATCTTCCTAATGTTTGACATGTTCTTTATTGAGTTCTGTGTTTATACGTATGTGTAATCATATCATAAATAAAAAATATGCCGTGATAAAATAGAAGGTATACCATCAAAATGATTTATTTCATGGAAATTTGATATTTAGTACGTTGTATTCAAATTTCGAAAACAAAAACAAATTAAACGTATAGAGGTATTCATGCGTAAGTATTTATTATTTAAAATAAATGTAATGGCTATATTCATTTAGGGTTTTAATTATGCTTTGAAAGGGTGGTATTAGCGAGTTTTATATAAGACAGCATGATTCTTTAATGCCCAAATAATATAATTTATAGTGTTGAATATTTGTATGTATGTGTGTATTGTTATGCATGGGATGATAAGTTATAATTTTTAATTTATTATACATTTATTTTATTGGATTGTATTCCTATGTCGGGTGAAAAATAACACTCTAATGTTTCGTATCGTTTTATTCATTTATTATTGACAACATATTTGGCATTTATTGGCAGTATAACTTAATTTTATTATACATCCTATATTCAATTCATTTAGCCTTATATTCAATTTTTACACAAATAAAAAAAATATTTATGATGATAATTTGATAATTTTTAATTTATCGTTACGATACCGGATATATGAAGTTTAAAATGTTAAAAATGATAACGTAATAAATAACGAAGAGCCCGCGCTGCTTACTATCGAAAGGCCATCACACGGGGCCAGCAGATGTGTACATTTTTTGTCCGCTTCGCTACAAACTACTGAATCGCCCCATTTGTCCCCATTCTGTCACACTGACAATTAACTTGAAGTGTCGACTTCAATTATGTGTCTATTGTTGAGCACACTCGAATTCGCTTCGGTCCAGCAAAAGCCAGAAATAGTCATTGTATTGGCAGGGCGATTTGGATCCATACACTGTCGATGTCTGTATAGACGCAAGGCGCCGCCTTCTGCACCCTGCCATCGGCTTTCTAAATTTAATCACATGGCTGACATCTGTCTATTGAGTTTTTTTTTTTCGAACATTACCTAATCGTTTTTTGAAAGTTTAAAGAAGAAATTAATGGCCTTTTATAATATTATTATTTATATGTTTTTGTCTGCCTCGTTGGTCGTGTTGGTTGCATGTGCGACTGCCGATCGGGAGGTCCCGGGTTCGATTCCCGGGTCGAAC
>DWDT01003654.1:0-12036 GCA_018245595.1 Microceris scylla | reverse complement strand
AATTCATTGGTATGTTCGTGTGTTATTAAAAGAATTCATTATTTTTGTATTGAAAGAATTCTTTATTAATACTAGAAATCAACAATATACATATATCATTCATAGATCGTAGTAACGCATGAAAAACCACTTTTCAATATTGTTGTTGTAAAATTTGTTACACATGCGATGCTAAAATCTATTTATTAACATTTTACGATTTGTAAGTTTTAATATGTGTACTAACAACTTACGTACATAATATGTTCATTTGTAAGCGAATTGAAAACTAAAAGCAGCAAGTAATAAAGTCAAACGTTTTTGGACAAGTCTGGTTTACACTTTTACGGACATCTGCTTTTCCCAGTGGATAATGGATGTTAGCAATGTTAACCAGCCTCAATTGACAATCTATCCTTGTACCTACATTATGTAATACTTTGAGAATTTCACATGTAATAGTTTAACATGTAACCCTAAGAGTTGTACATGTAATACTTTAAGAGTTGTTCATGTAATTTGTACTTTAAGAGTTGTACTCATACATGTAATACCTTAAGAGCTATAAGTTTAATTACCAATAGGTACAATACCTCGGCGGAGTTAACCAGAACGCTTAGTAAGTAGTAATGGAAACGTCAAAACAGGATTGAGATTCTTTTTAGTTTAGTTTCCGCTCAAGCGAAACACGATCCTGGACGCTATGTCGGCATCACTCGAAAGTATTTCTAACGAGATGGATTGTAAGTATAGGATTGGTTTAGCGAGGAAATGTTGATGTGAAAACTACCCTTTTATAAATCAATATTATAATTGCAAATATATAAACAGTTCAATGTTAGATTAATGTTTCTTCAAAAGAAGTCCGTATAGACGTTATTAAGAAAATTATAAATGTTTGTTGTCTTTCACTGCTGCTTAATTTTATGTTAGTAATATTTTAATAATGACGTCGATGAGAAAGTAATGAATTTTTTTTTAAAAGAAATGGATGACGAATCATTCGACCTTTTAAAACGGCGTTGAGAATAAACCCCCGAGAAATAAGATTCTCAGAACGCTCAAAGTATTGGAGGCTTTGTTTTTGCACTATTAGCTGGGGTCCGATTCAATGTGCACACGCTAAAATATGTGACCAATTCAATTTCATGGCGCAATTGATTCTCGGCCAGGCTTTTGACAGTTCTGTCGGTGCTTTTTATCAGTTTTATTGACATTGCCAATCGACGGAAATCATTGAAAATCGTTTAACGAAACCGATATAGTATGAGTTGCATTCAATTTATCGTATTAGGTAAAGACACTGGGGTTGGTCGAATAACTTGTTATTGTTAGAAATGAGCAACTTTTAAATGAAAAGGGATACCTTTTACGTTACGTCCCATACTTTTACGATGTCCTTGTACGATAGTACAACAACAAAATTATTCATTATATTGTATTCGATTTTAGGCTTTTCACATAATCATAACCAATACTCCCACATACGTATCTACCACTTAGACAGTCTGGATTTGATAGACATTTGCTTTCACCTAAAATGTCAGATGCCAATATATCGCAAAATGTACATACTCGTACATCATCAAGACTTTTATCGTTCAACTGTTGGACACGGGTCTCGTCTCAGAATGAGAAAGGTCTTCAACCAGAATAAGAAAAAATAAAAATTAAGTTACTGGTAGTTAGTACAGTTGATAAGTTTCAAACCACGGACGTAATCCAAGAAAAGGATTTAAGCTGTCGATACATCAACTTCTGAACGAATCGCTCCGATATGCAAATTAATTTAAACGAGTTTTTGCATTCACTTCATTACGTTGAATAACTTTATCAACGATTGAGAACCGATTATCGATATGAGGTTGCTGCTACACTCTCGCCGAGTAGAGGAGAGGCGAGAACATTGTTCTATCAACATAACATTTCAAAGCCGCTGTCATAAATACGTTTGATTATAAATCAGCGCCGAATACTCAACATATTTTTTTAGATGGATCCTTAGTACTTGCAACCAGTTACTACTAAATATATCTGTGCTACTACTACTTATGATTGTGGAGCTCATTATAAAATACCTGTCACGGATGACAGTGATACTCACATCTAACCGGGAACGTCATGGCGGTGTAAATAAAAAACTTGCTATGCTTTTACGCGTATATATCTCATAACTGTCATTGCGTTCGTTGACTTAAACGGCGTCGACATACAGGTGTTATAATTCTAAAGCTGAGCCCTTATTCAATGATTTGGAAGTTTCCAAGACCCGTGCCCATGAGACTTTGGCATCAGGCTTTGCCTACCAATGTGACCTGCTGTTGATCACAATAATAGGTATAATTTCTGGGTTTGATTTCTTACACTAACAAGAAAAATACATAAGATGTTCGTATCCGTTTGAAACAGGGAACGAGAGTCGAGAAGATTTTGCTAATTTTTAAGACCGCCTTACCGCTAAGTAAAAAGTGGCCTACAAGTGACCGCAAAGTGGCTGGCAGCGGTTGGATTCGAAGAGCTGAAAATCAAGCTCAGTGGCGATAATACATACATTTCTAATACTCTTACTGTGTTAAAGTCAGTTCCAATTAAACATGCATTGCGGTTAAAATCGATGTATGTATGTATATTTAACCTTTCAAACGTAGGTACATTTAATACTCCACGATGAGGAAATAGATTTACTATATAAAACGGTTAATTAAAACGATTTGCGAATAATTTACATTAAGTGTTAAATCGAGAAAGCAATTATACGTGAATCAATATGTTCATAAATCTTCGATTTCAATGGCGTGAATGTATTCGGAGAGACCATAGACACCGATCATAGATTGCAATTTTGTTTTAAGAGTTACGGCGGTTGGAGGTTTTCCCGCCAACTCATACAGTAAAGGTTAAGTTTATATTAAATTGTATAGAAAACTCCTCCTCTATAACACCATTTGATTTTAGCGCTACAAGTTTATGTTATCTTTATTAACCCTAGTACTAAAGGTATAAAATATTTCTGCAAACCTGAGAATAGTGAGCCAAGGTTCGTAGTTTCAATTCCTAAATGGGACAAATATTGTTGCCTATATCTGGGTTTTATAAAGATGTATACTTGTAGATATACGTATATATGTAGAGTATCAGCTATTTATATAGTTTTTCTGCAATTGACTATGTCCATATGTACCAGTATACTTCGTACTAATATTGGATTGCAATCCGTCCATTTTCCTCTTGTTACCATTTCACTTTGGGTTTCCGTAATTTATACGATCTAAGAATGACGGTAAGCGTTCTGTGGGTCGATTTCGGCAAAGGCGAACAGGAAAAAAGGAAACCAGAATGCGTGTGAGTCAGTCGATGACCACGTCCGGTGCAAACCAGTAGAGCCAGTCAAAAACTGAGGTGGTTGTCTCATTTCTTAACGCCCAGAAATTTGGCAATGTGAATAGAATTTAATATATCGACGCAATAAAATTTGCTACGAAAATCAATCGACCAGAAACTTTAGATTTAGGGTTGTTAGAGTGGTAATGAGTCCAATCGCATTCATATTTACCGTAGATCCTATTATAGCAATAAGGTTTCCAAAAATATCTGTTTCTGAAAATTTATGAATTTATCAAACGTACAAACAAGCTAAATAGAGATAGGAGTATGCACTGTCGGTTCCTTCGTCCCACTCTTGTAAAAATGTGTGCACCTGGATTTGAACCGAGGACCCTAGAAGAGAGAAGCGGAATTTCAAACAATTAAGCTGTCACTAGTCCCTGGTTGTTGTCGCTATCGATTCTATACATAAAAAGAGAAAAGTATAACGCCCTTAACCTGTTCCATTCGTCGCACGGTTCATTTCCTGTCGTACGTATATTATTTCATTTGCATACACGCTACGAAGACATTAGCATGAACGTTTAAGTTTCGTCGTTAATGCAGAGGTATACAATATGTTTGGTCCACTTGGATACACCCAACAACCATTTAGTACAATATATTCACCTCAATCAAGTTTTACCATTGAACAGTTACTGCATGTGTGATTTTTATTGCTTGAAACAAATCAATTATTAAGTGATAAGTCCGCTACATGAATACATATTCGTTTCTTAGGTATCTTTTATTATTATTGTTCCATCGTAAATTAAGAACAGTGGAAACAGTGGAAACAGTCCAACAGTGGAATTGTAATGGGTTGAAAAAAAAAAAAAAAAATTAAGAAATTCTATTGCAATTTATCGACTTAAACTCAAGTTGATTTCATAATGGGTTATAATAGTTCTATCCAATGGCAGTTACTAATGTTTTGATGCTTCATTTATCATGCAATTTTAGGTGGACTTCATATCTTCCTTCTTCCTTTTCCTACGAGATAATAAAAAAAGACATTAAACATAAATGATTCAGAAGCGAATTTAACATAAATATCCACCCACATAATAAGCCTACTCACGATGAATCTTTCTCGAAACCTTAGAAGTTGTTTCTATTGAACTATGACGAAGCCTCTTCATTCGATACCACGTATATCCATCATAAGTTCTTAGAAGTTGCGCACATATAACTATATATACATTAAGCTATCCTCACTTAAGTTCTTTAAGGTTGGTCTATAACTTTTTGCTGAATAAAATAGGTCCTATATTTTTAACTAGAATTATGTTTTTTTTAGTTCAACAAAAACATCGTAAATGCTATTTTTTTGCCAATAACAAGACGTATTGATCAATTTTTAGTGTGAAATATTAAAAAACTTTTAAGAGAGAAAGTTAATTCCATAGGGCATGCCACAAGGCAGCGTGACTTAATAGTGTCCAATACACATTCTGATTAATTTCTCCTTACCCGTAGCTGCAATGATGATTGTTTATTAGGAAGTAAAATAAAACACATGTACAGAAGTTTGTCAAAACGGATCCCATGCAACAAGGCTTATCATATTTTCGTTAGTATCCAACAATATTCCGCAGTATCCAACAATATTTCGTGAGTATCCAACAATATTTTCGTCAGTATTCAACAACATCTGATATCCAGAACGCTGTAAATTAAAACAATTCGTTACAATAAATCTCCATCGTTATCTGTACCCTCTGCGGCGCCGTTTCTGTGCGTCCCGTGCGCTAATTTATTTCGACAATTAAGACATTTATTACCCATTGTTATATACTAGCCGGCGTAAAATCAATCTGTAGTGTGGGCACGAATTTGCCAAGTTAATAGTTTCTGGCTGCGATTTAATGTAAATGCATCACTAGTTACTCAATTAACCTACCGAGGTTTTATAGCGATTGTTAGACTTTTAAATAATTTATATGTCTTAGTTGTCAATTAAATGGATTCTTAGATTATAGTAAATATTGTTTTACCGTATAGAAATAGACCATATTATTTAAATATACACATGGGAGGTAATAAAAGTTTAAATTAAAACACATAAAATAAATTAATAAATCAACAATAAATTAAATTAATAAGTGAAATAAAAAAAAATTGAGCATCATTGCTACATTACTTTTTTTACTTAAATGCATTTCTTCAGCTTAATTTTTTTTTTAATCATCTCCAGGAACTAAACATCCGCATTGGCATAAACGCATTTGACTGCTTATATTATGTCAGCCACTACATCATACGTATGTGTAAATGGCCTTAAATAGAACAGTCCTGTTTGATGTTGTATGTGTAGGTATGTGTGCCTAAGTCTGTGTGTTCGTGTGTCCATGGGATACAGTGACCACAACTTGTGTCTCACATGAGTCACATGCCATAAAAAGAACAAGCCATGAATTGTTATAGAGGTAATTAAAAAATCTAAACACCATAGACAATTGGAATTTCAGGAAAGAGCAAGCCATTAACTATAAAATTGTGTTCTACATTGTAATAATCGCCAAACCCTTGTGTCCTTCCACCACTGAACATAAGGGCCCTCTAGGAAACAAAAGTTTAAGTTCACAATCCACCAAGCTGGACAAGTATCCACCTATTTCCAGTCCTGTCCAGTTATTCAATTCCTAAAACGCAGATGATTTGTAAAGGAAGAGATGTGTGTGAAATCCACGACTTCCGGAGTGGGGGCTGAATTCCAAACCACTAGGCTATCACTGTTACCATCATCACCTACTTATTTAATGGATGTTCCCATTACAACCAATAAACTGTACCCATTAGTATTCACCGCTATAACGTTACAAAGTGTCATCGAAGTATGTGCGAGTAGGTTCAGTTCTTGCGTATTCCAGGAAGCAATAAACGTGGACACTATAAAGCTCATCCATTATTGGCATCTATCTGCTATGGATAGGTTATTGGGGTTCTCATAACACGTTAATATGTGGAACATAACATTACGACAGTATTTCCCAGGACGGGTAGACAGCAGTGTGGTATTCCCAATTTTGACAGGGTATAAATCGAGAATAATAAGATAACTTGCGAAACTATACTCTCGACTTTTATGTTTATATATTTTGTTTGTTCGCCAGATTTGTTACGGGGGGTAGGCAGAGAGCACAACGTGTCTAAATTGTTTTTTATTTTGTATACTTATAATACTAAAATACATTAATCTCTACTATTAAATATCGGGCAATGCTAAATATTCGTTGTTTTGCTTCTAACGTTATTGCAATCTTGATAAGATTTTCTTTAACGACATCTACTTACAAAATACGAGTTGTGTGTGACATTATAAACACTGATGGCCAAGTGAGAAGTGTTAATTTAATGCTTAAATTCGAAAATATAATCAGGAAATCGTGTATAGCTCACGGGCAAGGTAATGGAGTCTCCCGCGGTCGCCTCCTGCCGTTCGTGGTACTTCGGCAGCGTGTTATTAATAAAGAGTAAATCTATTAGGTACATCGTTTTATTAGAAATTTGTTCACGCTAATATCACCTTTACTAGTAAGTATGTAAGTCCCGAAATTCTATACACAATTTGCGGTGATAGTGCGCTCAGCTTTTCCCAGAACTGTTTATGGTCACGCCTTGTCGTTACACGTTAACGACATTTCATTAGATTCCGTAGATTTTTTTTTTTGGTAAAGGTGTTAATAATAACACAGTCAAAGCTAATAATAAGGAAACTTTATTGAGTATCAAACTGTTATGAAAGTGTCGAATGACATACATCGATTGGAAACATAATTGTCGATGATCATTTAAAAAATATTCATTTTATGAGTGTTTTAGTTTGTAATAATATTTCTTTTATTGTATGTCAATAGACTCACTTCTACTGGGGAGAACGTCCTATGGAGTAACATGGGACGTGAAAGTTAACGGGTGAAACTTACTACACTCCTGTGCCTACCCCTTCGGACTGATACAGCAATAATTATTATTTAAAAGGGAAACATATGTATATAGATTTAATAAAATGACCACTAAAGGGTTAATTTTTTTTTTACTATTAAATGTTTCGTGAGTGTTTTTTTGCAAATGTTTTTACAATCACAAGGACGATGGTAGTTATTTTGATTTTACTTCATATTAATGCTATTTTGAACTGTGAATATAGTTTACCCCTGTAACATTGTAAAAGGCGACTGTATCTCTGTAAGTACATATGTGTTCGATAAAAAGCTCCCTAACAGCCCCAGTCTATAGCTCGCGAGGTATAATAACCATATCGAATAATATCTTTATCCGGTGTCAGTGTCGTAAAGTGGAAAATGAATAAGGTTATGGGCCCGGTATAAAAGCAATGATAGCCTAGTGATTTAGAATGCAGTCTCACACTGCGGAGGTCCTTGCTTCATATTACTCAGATGAGACCTGTTAAGATAGAAGCAATGAAAAATACATAATAATAAGTGAATATCCTCGCGCGCATATCTTTGATGATGGTTATAACATGGCGTACACTTAGCATTACGAATTCGCAAGCTGAAGTGGCAGTGGGCTGGTCGTATCAGTAGCAGAACTGATGATAGTTGGGGTAGACGTGTTCTAGAGTCGAGAACACGACTTGGCAAACGTAGGGCAGGACGGCCTCCAGGCTGCAAAGTTGTTCAGTGCTACCAATAAAATCATTTTATATCGTTGACCACTTGATTGCTGCGATAGTGGCGTCCTAATTTTTTCTCAACCAATGAGCTAATGGCGCGTTTATAAATACGAATAGGTATTCGAAACGCATCCAGCGATTTTAATGGTAATAATATTAATCGTTTAAAATGCAATCGTTTAATGTTTTGATATTTTATATTATACACGCACGCACACACATGCATAAAGACACACACACGCACATTCATATAGTTTTATATTCCGCGCCGTTGTCGGACCGTAAAACGGAATGAACACCAACAGCTTTCATATCGAATCCTTAGGTTGTGCGCGTTATGTCGTATTTGCATGATAATGGCGGCTCGGTAAGCGCACACCCTACAATTACCGGTAATATATGTATGATTCTCTATATAATAATACAGTAATAACACAATATTGTTCGCTCGTAGTGATTTGTTACCGTGCTTCATTGAATACCTTTGTTGTGGCTAGCGTATTATTTACTCGTGCAGTACCATTTGCGACTTTGACACGGATTAGACAAATTTGGTCCTAGATTGTCGGATCAGCGTAAGATAGTTGTATAATTAAAGCCACAATAAGGAATATTATTAAACATTGTGCTTCTTCTATTCAAATTGTTTAGTACTAGCCGTTCATGTGATTTTGTTCGCGCATATAACGAAAATATACATATATACCACAAAATCATCTTTTCATTACTTACAGTATGCACAATTTCCTTTCAATAAATTTTTAGAAGTTCATTCCAAAAGTATTCTTCGGGTCTGTGGTGCTAGTCATCATACCAAATAATAATCATACCAAATAATAATAATAAATCGAATCAGCCCTTATGAAGTAAAAACGCAAGAGACTTGAGCTCGATATATAATTGCTCACTTATTAAAAAAACCATACTGTTTCATTCAGTTGAGAATATTGTGTCTATGTGCATTATCCGTGCACTGCTACTCCCCGAACACTCACCCATTATTTATCAATCTTACCCTCTTTTTATACGATTTTTCATATAACGATAGTTTACACAAGTTGCCGGTGGCGCCACAATCGCTCAATCGCTGATGCAAAATATTACAACATAAAAATAAATAAATTATGACAGTGTACATATACAATTTTACTTGATATGTAATATTACTTGACATAAATTTATTTCGGAGCATCCTTGAAAATGAATATTTTCTTGAATTCAAATACACTAGGTGTACTCTCTCCTGGCTGCTGTTTAAGTGGATTAGTTTTTACAGAACGAGATATGAATTTTATTTTTTATCTTCTCCCGAGATACGAGCCGCAGAAATTCAAGAACTAAGAAAACTCGTCTCTTATCCAACATCTGACTTATTTTATTTAGATTGGATACTTAAGCAAATGGCGCCTTGAAGCTGATCTCGGTATTTTGAAAAAAACACGAGAAACTTCTATGATTTATTGCGCACTACTCTTCACGTTTATTTAAATGTACGTAATGAAATATTTCTCCGTTATGCTGTGCCAGTTTACGTCATTACGTTAAGAAGATCATATCAAATTTATTTAAATAAGAGTCTTAGGTTGACGGCCGGTATAAGTAATATAGAGGAGATAAAGTCATTAGACACATAACGTGAAAGCCAAATAAAGATCACCGTTAAGAGAACGATCCATTGGCGAGCGGGCGAGCCAACGGTATTCCATGTTGGCATGCTTGTTTTCGTTGTTGATTTATTGGCAACTTTAAAAACGTTAACATTTCGGACTTGCATACATGAATATGGAAGTGAGTAACCATTGGATTTCAGAAACGCGTCATTGATAGTATATTAAGTGTTTTAAGACGAACCATTCATGCCTAGAAAAAGCTAATAAGTCTACCCTTGTTTTGAACAGTATTTGGAACTGCGCTTTGCACGCGGCGGGATCGCGGCCAAACGCCCGAATATCGTATACTTACTAAAGAAAAATTTATTAGGTTTTACGAGCTTTTAACAGATTTCGCATGTCGGCTCGCCATCTTACCTATGATTTAAATCGTCAATGTATCACTGCAGCCAATATCAGACGCGCCGCCCGATATTCTCTTATGAAATTAACACCGCTTATCTCAATGATGGATTTTATGGGTTTTATCTACGAGGAAATGTGTGTTTACCTTGATTCTTTTATGTGACGCCGCGGAAGATCACACCGTACGTCGTATGTGCTTATAAAGTGAAAAGTTTGGAAGTCGACGTTGAACAGCTCGCTCGCAGACGGTTTACGCAGTCAATATTTTGTTTCGTGTAAAGAAACGACGTAGATTTATTAAGTGGACATTCCAGGGAATGTTGTACCTATTACTTTTCTCACTAATTTCTCACAGTTCTCGTACAAAAGACACGAATGGTTTGTTTAAATATATTTATAATATTGTTAAAATTTTATCATTTTACTTTCATATAAAATTTAGCTAGGTAAGTTGACTGCAGACGACTAAAATAAGATAAGTGCACACTTTCCGTACGGACAACAATGGCTGCAGAATTGGCAAGAACGAACAGCTTGTTGAACGTAAGAAACTCTAAGCGAAAAGCAGCGAACGCGGCGATCGCCATTTTAAAGTTTCATTTCGTTCGAATTTCGAATGTGTTTTTAGTCTTTTGAAAGTCGTCTTTTGAAATTAGGTTCTTGTTTTTTTTTTTTAATAAATTGTCCTCTCGTATTACATAACTTGTGCAATCATGTGAAGCGTTTTAAATTATATCGTACGGTGCTTTGCAAAATATGATATTGGACTTGCGAATATTTATGCTCAAACTTGTTCGCAATTAAGGGCCAGAATCCCGTGAATTATTATCGGGTCCGATTGCGATCTGGGCGGATAGCGTATTCCCTATAAGGTGACATGTTTGTTACGCTTGGCGGCGCCATTGACACGAATGTGTTTAAAATTAACGGTTATTATTACAGACTTTGATAAATGCCGTTTACGAGATCGAGCTGAGACGATGTTGGTTAGATTAAAGACGATTTGGGTTAAGGATTTTATCTCTGTCTTAGCATAAGTCGTGAATAGTATAGCGGCTTACGTAGATCTGGCATTCTAAAGTCTACCTGTCCACGTAAGTCTCAACAGTTTACTACGCTACAATTTGAAGCGAAGTAACATCAGTAAGAAAGGTACCAGTGACAAGTAGAGCCTCACATATTAACGCACACAGTAACTTACGTGATTCACTGATTGGCGCCCTTTTACCACGGGAACATCCCGTCCGGTAAACCTCCAGTTTCGGTCCGGGTGGCTGACTGATCATCTTTTACACTCTTTTACACTGAGTGACAGAAAGGTGCTTTTTGTCTGAATTCCTAAGAGTAGTTCTAATTAATCAGTATATAATGATCATTATTGTGTGCCTTGATTTGTACATTAATCAATGCAATTTTTGTTTTTAATGTGCTATGTTGAATGTAGGGATTTAATATTGTACAATCGATCTTAACGCGATATAAAATAAAGATTATGGTGTTATAACGCTCTCGTGAATTTAAAAAGGCTCGATAGAACGTCTATTAACATAACACACCTGCCTCTTTACCATAATATTATAAAAGATTATAAAATAGAACCAAGAATATTGGTAATTATATTTTTTTAAATCGATTACACCTTGTCAACTTATAATGGATCGTTAATATTTATTGTTCCTTTATGTTAAGAATTAAATTATGTATATTACATAGGTGGTTGTAAAGTGAAACTATCTCAACAGTTACTCCAATATTAACTAAATCAAAGTAGCATTAAGTTTTAAAAGCTCGTATATAAAGCTAATTACTGTTCCAATGAACAAATTAGCACTTTCTTCATAAATGCTATTCTAAGGCTAAATGATTATGCTAAGCATATAACGAGTGCCTTGTCAAAATTAAACGTGCGTTATAATAAACAAGACAGTTAAATTAAGAGTTAATTCATAAATAATTTCAATTATAAAAATTGGATATCGAATTTATAAGTATAACTAAAATTATATTTATAATATTTAATTTTTCATTGCAAGCATC
>DWDT01003653.1:0-12037 GCA_018245595.1 Microceris scylla | reverse complement strand
CGAAGCAGTTTAATTTTCATTTAAATTCACCTATTTACTGCAAACGACTTTTCCGGGCAGCACGACGTCTGCCGGGCTAGCTAGTATAAATATATAATACAGTAAGTACCTGTTATTTTTGAACAATACAATGTTTTATTGAAACTCTTCTTCAAGCCAGAATAGTGGTCGGAATGAAAATGCGTTAGGAAATATTTTTTCACACCGGGTATTTCCCCGTAACAAAAAGCGTCTACGGCGAAATGGGTATCTGCAAATAATATATGTATTTAGTACGTAGATATGTACATTGAATAACTATTTCCATTCTACTTTCTCTGATTTTCAAGCAATTATAGTTCAAAAATCTTCATCTGGATATTCACTAACATTGATGATGTTAAATACCCGTTCTGCAAGTTGCTTCTTATTTACCTTGAATCGAGGTACTTTTGAAAACACTGAAAGACAGGACAGATTTATCCTGAAATTTTTATCGTAAAATTTTGTGTATGAAGTATTTACATAAACTTACTGGCAACTATTTTGTAGTGTGGCATATCTTTTGGAACAACTGTTGATTTATTTGATTTCGTCTTCCCACTCATGGGCAAATGCAACGAATCAGCATGTTTTCTCGGAGAAAATGAACTCGAACTCTCGTTTTTACATTTCGGCGAAGGCAATCGGACCGCTTCAGAGTTAGATATTTTAATATCTTGTCGCATGTGAGCCATTGGGTCTCTATGCAGCATTTTCGACGACTTCGATAATTCATTTTCTTCTCGGCTTACTCTTCGCGATATTCGACCGATACCATCAGATCTAGCGGTATCAGCCCTTACAATCTTGCTCATGTCATTATGCACTATTCCTTTCTTTTTACAATTCTCCAAATCATGATGTAAATCTGTACCTTTCACTTTATTCTACACCTTATTTCTGTTAAATATTTACAGTTTTTCTAATAAACGTCTATACTTTTCTATTTATGGGTCAGTAGTTCTGCTGCTTGTCGCCGTCACTGTTACTTTTTCTTTATTTCTTGCAGACCTAATCAGAGTTTTCCTCTAGTAGCCGCTCGAAATTTTGCTTTTCTCTTAAATTTTCTTTCTAAATAATTAATGAATTGATTGAATAATATGGGAACATTTGAATAATATGAGAAAAACTCTCAATGCCATTTATGTTTAAAATAAGAATATTTGACTGATGATCGTCTGAAGTTTTATATCACTCACTGCCAGCATGCTTATTCCTGCTCTGAAAGGTCAAGAATAAAAGGTAGGAACATAAAATTGTCCTAACGGGTCCCAGATTCAAATTAAATATTGAGTTTTCTCTACATGTGTTGCTGCATTTTTTGTAAATATATTTGTTAAGCCTTCCGTTTAAATGATTGCTATACGCTGTACAAATAATCATTATAGGGATAGTATGAAAAAAAAACTGCTTTACGTTCGTAGATTTAATCTATGCATGTAGTTTAAGAATGCCTAAAACCTATTTTCTCACGCCTTAGCATAGATTTCATTCAACTTATTCCAATACGTGTGTATTAAACGAAAAAGATTATCGTTCTCATAGCTTACTGCAAGATTAAGCGTACCTCCAAAAGAATATTTAATATGGACTAGTAAATATTTTTTCAATTAAAGGCAATATTTAAATTCTTACTGTGGATCACCCATTTCAAAATTAATAGCGATAAGAGTTACATAACTTTATAGGCGCCCTAATTAGCCGCTGGTTGGAACTGCTACAGCGTATCTTCCAATTAACCACAATAATGAGATGGTATATTATTTTTTAAATTATGAAATAATTATGTCGATTAACGCTTACAAAATACAAATATTGACTTTTAAATTCGTCGCTAAAAGACAACGATCAAGGCCTAAAAAAATTTGAACACGTCAGTATATTTCTTGTTGCCATGTATAATTAACCTCCGACGAAGATTCAAGTGGATAATAGATAATTTTTTATTTGGTGATTAATTTAAGTTACAGTGAACACATTCGTTTTATAAAATAATACACATTTTCAAATAATAGGTGAGTATATACATTATTGTTTTTGAAAATCCGTAATCAGCGCCAATAATTGAGGAGAACCGGTTTCTGTATCTGGCCACATTTTTTCAGTTCGTGATACGGTTTTGGTTGGGGAGTATTTTTGTTTTGTGGAATATTTTTAAAAATCACTTTAGAAGTGTATTAAAATAAACGGCAATATTTTCAAGGTTTTGTCTTGTTTTAAGCTGGATTTGGTGTGGATGTGAGTATATTTGTCATTATCACTGTTATTTTGTTAGGTTAGAAATGCATCAATATCTGCTGACTGTCCCGAATGATTTCCAATAATTTATAATTAGCTTATTTTTAGGGGCTGAAAGTGGCTTTTTTATTTTGTAAGTGCTGACAGTAACCTTACATTTACGGCTCGAATTTCTTACACTTTTACACTTCAGTGAATGTATGCAAAAATCGATAATGGCCCGAGAAGCGAGCATCGTAAATCATAAATAGTGTGTTAAAACATATATTTTGAAAGAACAGTAACAGCGTCTTTGCAGGAAAAATACTCAATTTTGACTCTAATAACAATAACTTAACATAGAGTACAAACAAGTATAAACTTTTGCTGGTGCTTTTTATGTTTATCTCGTATCTTTTTTCTGTTTAATTTTTTCAATACTTACATTAGTGTCTGTTATTACATATCATATAAGTGCCATTTATACATGTATATATATAAATATATATATATTCTATATTTTATGTACTATATTAAAACGTTAAAATATTGCTTCGGTGATTTCTACAACTTCACAAGGCAAGGAAGACAAGAGAGACTTAAGGAAATATTATCAATGAAACAAGGACTTTGAAATACACTCTATAGTGTGAGGGACACATTGAAAAGCCAAAATGTCTAAAATGGCTGGGACAAGACGAGCCCGCAATCAGGCAACATCTCTTGCTATCCCTCGTCAAACCTCAATATCTGATAATAACAAGACACGTCAAATTCTGAGCCCTGAAATGCTGGCTGCGATGAACAAGGAACAGCTCCGTGCAGAGTGCCGGAAAAGGGGTCAACGGTCTTCTGGCAACAAAAATGAGCTGGTATTTTAATGGTTGTGTTTTGGTGTGCTTTTTTAATTTTTTATTTGCAACCAGTCCTGTGATGCTTTTCATTGTTATAATTTATACCTGATTTTAATGTGACATAAAACATCATATGGTAAAATAATAATTAGTGTTCATTGTAGTGTGATTAGTGCACATATTTATTTGTAGTAGACAGGCCCATTTTTATTATGTTGGACTTGAGGATGATGCCAAGACTGACTATTAGTACATAATATACACTCTCTATTTTATTACATTTATTTATGTATGTTACATATTATATTTTGTTTACAAAATAATATGACACTGCATCATATTTGCTTATAGTCTATAGACAATTCACTTTATATGACAAGCCTTCATGACTCACATATGTACATGATTATTTTACAACTGGAAATCAACAAATCATAACTAATTTGTCTAATGATCTAATTCTAATTAATGATATGTAAGTGTATCCAACATTCAGCTTTAGTTGCATAACACATATTATGAAGAGTTTGCTTAGTTTGTAGATCATTAGATACATTTTATTTACTGCTGTATAGTCACTGATAGACTTTATGCTGTATAGACACTTTGTTTTTGTTTTTCTACATCTATATAAGTATTCACATTTGGTAAATAAAGTCTAAAATGAAATCTCAATAAATATGCAATGCCTGAACTTTACATATTATGGGAATGACTGCTTCGTTGATGGAGTAGTTGCAAATGTGACCGCTGATTAGGATGTCTTGGGTTCAAATCCCGGGTCGGGTACTATTGAATTTATCTAAATTATAACTTCTAGTAGTCACTGGGAGTCTGGATCTGTGCCCAGTGTATACCAATAGGCTCATCATATATTCCAGGGGACTTAATTTTAACTGGTGAAACATGGGGTGTACTAAACTCCTCTGCCTACCCCTTCAGGGCTTACAGGCCTGGTGTTATTGTTTTTATACATTTTTGGTTTTTCATTAAATGATTTAATTTTTTTATTGAATTATCTTATTGAAATAAGAAATGAGCTTTTAATTTAGTTGCGAAGTAGAGTTTATTGTAAATAGTTTCAATTGCAATTTAATAGTAAAATGTTGAGCGAGTTATTACAGTAGTGTATTTTATATGTTGTTTTGGCAATGTTTGCTTTGCTGAAAGAGAGTTTGTCTATGTTAGTTGACTGGCAGATAAATGCAGTATACAAAGTAATAAATTGAGGAGATTTGAAGGCAAATAGAGTAGGCATTAAAAAATAGATTGATATTTGTTAATAAAACATAAGATTATGCTTGTAATCCCCAAAGGGGTGTGCAGAGGAGTGTAGTACACACCCATGTTTAACCAGTTCTATTTACTTCTCATAGAATAGGTGGTGTGTCTATTGCCATACACCAGGCACAGATCTGGATCTGGATCACTACTCTTGAGACACTACTAGAAGTTCTAAATAGAAAAATCCAATAGCTCCCGACCAGGGATTTGAACCCAAGACCTCATGATTGACAGGTGGTCTGCCTCATGGATTGAGTGGTAGGAAATTCCTACCACTCAATCCATGAGGCAGTCATTCCCATGGCATATAATATTCAGGCATATAATATCTAAAGCATGACGTGATGTCCACAAACAATTATGTTATCAGTGTAGTAACCTATGGCTTCAAGCCCTTTCGCTCCAAGGACAGACCCAAGTACAACAGTTCAAAGATAAAAATGGTAGTAATTATGATAGAAACTTTCTAGGAGTTATTGAGTTTAGATAGTCGATATTATTTTTTAAGAATTTCTTATCGTATTTATTCTATCATCAATTTATATATGTCAAAGGCATATTAACTAGATGCTTATCAGTTACAAGTTCTATTTAACACAAATCAATATGCAGGCTATGAAGGAATCTTTACAGGAGGAACAGATATATCGAGAACATAGTTCTAATTGTTATGATCTATAAATGCTAACTGACCGATCCTCCTTTTTAAATTGACATCATAATATTGTAGTACTGGAAATATAGCAATTTTTTTCAATACTACAATTTATATTTATAACTAGCCATGCCTGCGACTTCGTTCGCATTTATTTTAATATTACAAACAGACATTCAAATTTTATTTAGTTGTATAGGTCTCCATGTGAATATTTGCCCCTAAATATACTCCATACTTGAATATGTGCTGCTTTATTTATGCGAATGAAGTTTTTTTTTTTTCTTTTCTTCTTTCTCCTTAAAAATATCTTGGAGCCTTATGAAAAGTGGATCAAAATGCATCATTCTGAAGCAGTTTAACATTAATTAGGGTAATTGTACATGTGCATACGGCATACGGAGAACCGTAGTTATACCGTGCACACAGAACGCGTCAGATGTGTCGCGCGATATAATACACGGACAAAGACAATATAAAACGGAATAAATGACGTATTAAATATTTGTCACATCCAAGTGTGACCACCGCTTGTCTTGGCATGGACAACGGTTCTAATTACACGTCCTATATCTATATCCACCAGTACATCATGTGTAAATATATAATATAGGTATTATGTAAGACTTTCTACCAACTTCGTTCCCAATTTCTAATATAATTATAATTATTATTTATAGTCATACTAGGGATCTTATGGCTTAAGAAGAGAACACCACGTGATGGTTGTAATGAATTGAGAAGAAACTCACCTGGCACTCGATGTTTTTTGCCTACTCAGCATTTGTTAATGCTTCTCCTATATTTGCAATGTCTTTGAATTATGAAGTGAGAGATGAATGTCTAAATCAATAAATTTATTCATCCACATTATCCATGGATCCAACGGCAAAATCGTTTGTGTCGTTGACTGCATTTAGAACTTTAGTATAGAAGATAACATTATTGTACCTACACCTAACAAATCTATCTTTTACCTCACGTTAGTATAGTTTCACACTTTATTGTATAGTTTTGAGATACTTGGCCGATAAAAGCAATAATTGTCTATGTAATTTCTACCATTGTGTATTCAACCATGCATAATGCAATGCCAAACGCATAAATATTATGCATTTTGTATCGCGTTCTTCGCGCAACATGCGCTCTTGAAATCACACTGTGAGACTTCGCCGAATCGACAGCTTAGCAGTGGAGTTTGAATGACAATACATTTTTAAGAATAATCCCTTTCATTAGTGAAATTCAGAAAAAAAAAATAAAAACAAATTGTAACAAGGTGGATACGCCTAGATTTTAGAGCTGGATGCTTTGTGTCGACGATTTTGGATGAAGCCTGCCTCTACATTAAGCATTATGTGCATTAACTTTATTTACACGATGTCATAATGAAAATTCACAGACATCGACTTCGAATTGAGAACTATAAATAAGTGGCGTGATACTTGCAAATAAATAAAAATATTACAATAGATTTTTTTATATTGGCAAACAATAAAATTTGAAAGCCGATGCTACACGCAATCGTAAAGCATATTTGCATTTCAAGGCTTAAGTATTCCAAAGTGTTATAAATGTTTATTTTTCTCATTTTTACAGAAAATCGATTTTATTATATCGATGTTGCTTAAATTATATTTGTATCCACCATTTTTGCTCAATTTAAATAGCTTTTTTATAAGTTAACATGTGCCGGAGGTCAATCAATGATTTTATTTTGAAAAGACTGAAAAGTTTGAATATGGAAAATTTTTAACTTTCTTGGCAAGGTGTTTTAATGTTGCTTTCTTTTTTAACACGCTTATTGTCAGTGGCCATGTAGGTGGTAATAAGTCTTGTTGTCCATTTGTTGTTTCACTTGGTTGAGAAAACATACCGCTAAAGTAAGAGACATACAACATGAACCATTACCGGCGTAGCTCGTTCGAAAGACAACATCAACAACCAACAAAGAGGACGCACGATCATAATTAATGAAAATGAAACAAAGCAGTTTCAATCTTATTTTAGGGCGAGTGTGGTGAACTCAGTATTATTCTCGGAGTCATTTGGTGCATCATTTGTTCATTGTGCACACATTTGTCGAACTTTAAGTCAACAAGTAAATGACTTGCTCTTTAGTGAAGTTGGATTCTTTAAGGTGTATTTCGTATGGAAAGAGGTAGCCATGTGATAGGGACAATAAACTAACGTATTCAGTTTTAATCTATTGTTTGGAATAATTCGTTCCTGTCAAGCACCAAGCTCCCATCCATTTCTCCGGTAAGATCTAGACATAGCTAAAGAGGGATGCATCAGCAAATAGAGTAAAAAGTATTGGTTTGAATAAAAACATTATTATATTCAAATATCATCATGTAATTTTTTGTCGTTCCATTATTGGACGTTGGTCGTTCCATTGTTTCACAGTTGTCTTCTAGAATGAGAGGGGTAAGACCATAATTCAGGCTGGCCAGATATCGATTAGCAGACATTATTGCATTTATTATTATGTAAAAATACCAAAGTATGATGATTGTAAAACTGGTCTAGGGATGGACACGCGTCTCTTTTGGATCGCGCTTTCCCGTCTTCCGTCGTACGCGAAGTCGGTCAAGTGCCAACCTATTTTAAATATAAAATGCAAAAAACAGTATAATCACGACGTAGTGAAACTTTTCCCTATCGTTTATATTTATTCCCGGGCATTGCGCACTGTTTAAACAGCAGCGTATAGCTGTGCAAATATAATATAGCATCAGAGCTTGTTTAATATTTTATTGCCAAAGAAAAAGTAACTATTTTGGCAATAACCTTGACCTGCATGTAAACAACAGAAATAGACACTTTTCAATGTTCACCGTTACACACAATATTGCACACATTGCTGTAGTGTAAATGATAGATTCAAAAAAGGAAAATGTCTTCTAACTATTCTGTACATAGAAGGTGATGTGAGTACAATAAGTTTAGTCTTATAATACATGTTGAAAGTGCTAGGTGAAAGTGGTACGTGTTAACAAAAAACAAAACAACTAAGGTACAAATGAAAGTCCATATTAGAGTCTTCTATTATGATAAAAATATGAAAAAAACGTTTAGAGTGCTATATTACGATGGAGATCATACAATGACAAACAATTAAAAACATGAATTTTTAATCGAATTCTACGTTTTGCAAGAGGTATCGCAATGCTGGCCTTATACACTGCAAATTGAAATGTTATTTTTTTTTATATTTAAAAACAATATAAAATTTCAATTTGAATCATATAGATTGTATGTTGTTTAGTTTGAAACGGTGAACTTGAATTTATCACGTAGTTTGTACGTCATACTTACCTACGTTGTACCGTATTTACGTGCTTCGCTGTTATTGGTTGTAGTGTCATACTACCAAGTAATCAGTTGTTAACGTGGTATAAGCTATGTATATTTAATGGCTTTTCAAAATTCTGATATAGACGCATTGTTACAATGGTTCTTAGTAATAGTAAACCGTAATTGTTTCATGCTTACACGAGATTTACTTTTGAAAAAAAATACTAAACCGTGTTATCTAGGAGAACTATATTTTGAACAGAACGACAGATGTAACTGGAGAACTTGTCCAATCAAATAGACGAAATAGTTAATGAATAAAATTATTGTTTGCTGAGAATATCGTGTGAGAATATTTTCCTGGCTGGCTGACGGCGAACTAAACGTGTTACGGTCCTTCCGTATATTAATATAGTATCGTAAAGATAGATAATAGGCGATAATACGAATTGATAGACGTACCATCCGTTGAATACAGGTCAGTGGACCAGCGCACACCGCGCGCGACGATCACGCCACCGTACGCCGTTTCCGTAAACCGTCGCCGCTGCTGTATCATTATCGACCGTAATGTTTAATCGCTAGGAGCCTAATTATTATTGCAATTACATGTATTTATTTCAAGTGCAGTTCAATTTCAGTTCTAATTCTATAATTTTAAGGTACATATTTGCAATGAGAGAAATTTTAAGCGGTCGACATTATGTCGTAAGAGCACAGAGTGCTAAATTGTTCGTAATTCATTTTTGGAGGGGCGCCACGAACAACAGTACAGTTGTCAGCTGATTTTAATAATACCACGCAGTGGCGCGCGGTTTCGCTTCAACGCACATGATAATATCATCTTTATGGCATCTCGATATGCAACAATATTGTATTTTAATCAATATAATAATAATACTAACATTAATTACTTGACCAAATGACCTACTAGCATTTGTTTCATATCAATAAATACATGTAGAATTCCGGCTCTTTAGTCCTTTGTCAGTAAGTGTGTTAATTTTGTCAACGATTAGGTCTACAATCTATAACCTTGTTATCGTTCGATGTCTGGGCACTGATCTCTTTTCTGATTAAAAGGGTTCTGACCATAATTTGTCAGGGTGACCAAGTGCAGATTGACAGACTTCTCATCCCTAGGAGAATATTATAGATAACTCCAAGGTTTGAGGTTTCATCATGATGTTTTCGTTTACCGTTACATTTTTTGTTTCAAAGTGCGCGCCAGGGAATGAATCTGGGACACAGAAGCGGAAGGCTGAATTCTAAAAGACTAGGCACTATGTACTTTACTAGACACAATATACTTTAATAATCATAAACTTTAGTAAACACTCCTATTTATAGACTAGCATCGTCCAAGATAGTAGAGATCATAAGGAATCAAAAGTAGATACCTATCGGAATATCTAAGTGAATGTTAGTCGTTTGCATATCGACATTGTTCATGACAAGTTATTGAGTTTTTGACGTCCTTATCCTTGTTGCTACACACTTAAGTCACATAGATTTTCGACACAATATTTCATTTGTATTTGCTGTTGGTCAGTCTATGTTTATTCTCTGTAGCAAGCATTACATTTATTTTTTATCGGAAAATGATTCTGATCGACGGAAAATTGACAAGGCATGCTCCATTATTCATGTTGATCAGATTTCAATCATTGTTAAAAAATTATAAGTTGCGATTATTAGCGGCAATAACAAGAATAAGAGTCAATAAATTATAAGTGAATCAACCCAATTGAATTGCAATTGCAACCCAAGTGAATTGCAATAAAATGCGAGATTTTCTGTTTCATTTTGACATATTCGGTACTACGTCATTTTTGAGCTACTTTAAAATGCACCAATTTGTTTTCGATTTTAATATGAGGCATAAATTTACGTTTTGAATAGTGTGGATAATGCCAAGTGCCGAGTATCACAAAGGAAGGTGTTTATTATTATTTACTGTAAGCCAAATAATGAAAACAATCGAAGAAATAACATAAATAGACATCGAAAAGAATAACGGAAATAGGCGAAATGACAATAACGCTTATAATACAAACGTATAATTAGAAACGCGTTTTTATATAAACAAATTATCAAATTTCCGTTTCGAAACCGTTGCGGGCGCTAGCCTCAAAGGAAAGTGAAATGAGAGAGAGAGTTGAGGCAGTAGTGACTCCGTTCAAGAGTTTTTGAAAGTGAAACTGAACGCGTGATGTGATGTCACTAGCCCCATTCATTTCACCGATGACGACGGCGGAACCAACTTGTTCGCGTCTAACGGTCTCTAACGTAACAGTGATACCTGGTTCAAATCAGGAAGTCGTGTCATACCATCTTTATTTTAAAGTGGTTAAGGTCGACATTTGCATCTTCAGCGCGCTATTGTGTGCTGCAGTGTCTTAAAGATTTCGTGATAAAGTTAGTTTACGTGTGACTTCGTCATCTCATAAGTGTTAGTAAGTAAATAAACATTTTTAATAGCTACTTTATATTTATATATTCGTAACAAGATTTCATAAAACATTGTCGTTGCAAGCTAATCCAGCTCGACCACAAAGGTATGTGGACTTCTTGACGTCATCAATGTTCCTAATTGCATAGCAATTGAAAGAGCGAAGTGCAGAGGAATCTTGATCTGTACATATATTTATCTCAATTCTTTCCGCCGTATTACAATGCTCTCGGTCATACGTATATTCTAAAGATTACTCACAGTACATTTAATTTGCAAAATTTAATACATAGTTCTGATTGTTCCCGCGGTATAATTATTTTTCAGTGACGTAATTTATTTTAGTATGGGGCACGTCAATTTACAAATGACTTAACTGACTTCAAGAACTGATTCTGGGTATTTTTCGTAAGTACTTATTCCATATCAGGTATAATTTTAAATAGGGTACCTTCAAATCTTTTTATCCTTTTATTTTATGTTTTGAAAACCTAACTATCTCATGTCTTGATTTTCTAAATCTTTACTCTCACATTTCTTAAAATTTACCTTTTGGCTAACAATATATGTATATTGCCTCAGTTTGAATTTGAGAGAACTTATTTTTGTTATATTTTTATCAAAATTGGGGATTTTCTGCAAGATACGCCAAATTAATTTTTTTTTATTCATTCAGTGTCAAAATATTCAAAATGTCCTTATTAAAATAGTTACACTTGTTACTATAGTTATGAAGTTAGTAAGCATTATCTTAAAATGTTATTGTGCGTATGTTACTCTTATGCAATGAAATACTTAACAAATTCTTTTATCATCTCAGTTAATAACGTTTTGAGTAATTTTAACAGTTTGAAATTATAACATTAGAATATATATAGCATCTAAATAAAATAATTTAAACAACCTTTCATATTGCACGTTCTATTCCATGATAACACTTAACACTTTATCGACCGCTAGCCTATTAGTGAGCTTTTAGCTGTCGTCGGTTTTCGTACAGTGGCTTGTTGTTGTTTTTATAATAAGGCGGGGTCAACATCGTTGATTATTTGCCGCCCGTTCAGTGGGATTTACTGTTTTCGCAGTAGTTGCATACTACACTCTCCATATCTTTATCAATGATAATATTTTTTACCGTTTCTAATGGATAAACATCGTGCAGATGAAGAGTTTTGCTGATTCTTTCATAAACAGTCGAAAGCCGCGAAAATTATTGTCACTGCAATATAGCGATTCAGTAAGAGATAATGGTGA
>DWDT01003652.1:0-12038 GCA_018245595.1 Microceris scylla | reverse complement strand
GACGATATACGCAAAGTGGCTGGCAGTGGTTGGATGCGAAGAGCTGAAGATCGAGCTCAGTGGCGTGCCATTGGAGATGCTGTCCAGCAGTGGACGGGAATAGGCTGATAATGATGATGAAGTCTATGAGCGATAACAAATACGACAATCGGGTTCGTTCATAGTGTACAAAAACAGTTGTGACGTCATCACGCAGGTGCCATGTTAATGTACACGGGTTATACTTTTATAAAGCTGTCGAGAAATTGTGCAAGACGTATTGTGATATACTTCGTTTATCAGTATTCGTTAGTATTCCATCTCCGCGCCTTTCTCTGCACGTGACGACGGCCATTTCCGTGTCAACTAAGGCCGCGGTTCACAGATACATAGCCAGTTAAGAAAATGGTATTCGAACGCACAATATATTATTGAATATAGTTAAATACTTCCATTTCTAAGTTGACTGCCTTCTTCTAAGTTGGTCGAGTGGCTCAAGCGCGAATGCCGATCGGTAGGTCCTGGGTTCAAATCCCGGGTCGGGTAGGTAGTATTAGATTTTTCTTATTCAGAATTTCTGGTAGTGGCTCGGAGTCTGGAATTGTGCCAGGTGTATGGCAATAGACGCAGCACTTATTCCATGGAACTTAAATATAACTGGTGGATTTTGGGAGTGTACTACACTCCCCTGCCTACCCATTCGGAGATTACAGGCGTGATGTTACGTTTTTTACTTATATTTCATTCATCATTATATCCACGATTCGATTTTATTAAAAATCAATTCTGATCAGCGCATCGGTTTTTCAAATGTATCATATGAGTTGCGTCATTCATATTAACATACACACGTTTTTGTGCGTGTGTGTGTGTGTATGTATGTACGACTTAACGAAACTAAAAATTTTAAAACGGTTAAATTATGTCAAGAACAAGAATGTGATTCAGATGTAATGTATAAAAAACATTATCGCGGGAATGTTTTTTATACATTACATTTTATACATTATACATTACATTGCACATTATACATACATTTATACATTACGTTTTATACATTAAAACGCGGTTTTACGTTTATTAAAATAATACACCACTTTTATTATTATTACACGTCATTGTTCCACGGCATGTATGGCAAAATGAACAGAAAAAAATTAATTGAATAATTATATAAAAAAAAGTTTTTGACATTTGTCTATTGAGTTGTTCATTGATGTGAATAGAAAATTTTAATAGCGGGCGAGGTTTTGGGCGGACACCTTGTCATAGACCATTGAATACTGACAAGGCACAGATACAATAATAATTATTGTGAGATGATACCCAGACGTCATTACGGGGATAACAGGCGTGATGTTACGTTTTTTTTTTACGTTGATTGATTTTTATATTTATTTATGTAGTGGTTATGAATTCAGCCTCTCACTAAGGAGGTCCTGGGTTCAAATCCATGGCGCGCACCTCTTTAACAAAGTGCGTTTTAAATTTAAATATCACTTGCTAACGGTGAAGGAAAACATCGTGAGGAAACCTGCACACCTTAGAAATTATAAAAAAAAAAAAAAAATTCTAAGGTGTGTGAAGTCTGCCAACCCGCACTTGGTCAGCGTGGCAGACTATGGCCTTAACCTTCTTAGTATGAGAGGAGACCCGTATTCCAACAGTGGAATTGTAAGGGGTTGAAAAAAAAAAAAAGCATTTATTATCCTGCCTAGGCCTGTGTCCAGCAGTGGACTGAGATGTGCTGATGATGATGATGATTATTATTATCTTTCGTCGACGTTTCCTTGCGTCCGAGAGTTATAGGTACCAAGATTTAGATTGTCCACATATTATCTCCAGTTTGTCTCCAGTGTGCTTGAGACGCAAATGCAAACCGGCAAACCTCTTGTTAAAACAAAAATTATAATTATTGGTATAATATAACAGTTTCATGCTGTGCTGTGTTGTAGCCAGCGAAGCATCACCATCATCTGTATCAGCCTGGCTACGTTCAATTTTGAACATAGGCTTCCGCCGCTAGGGTTTTTGCCCATTAACCCCACTCTGAGCATACGGGCTGGGAATCGCACCGCGCGGCGTCTTGCATCGACAAATATTAATTTTAGTATTTATTGAAGCGTTTAGCAGATTTCAACATGTACTAATAATGATAATATGAACACACTGATCTAAAACATTCGTTAAAGCTGAATATTGCACGAAAGTACTTATTTATCTTCAGTCAGCAATATATTCCTTAGCAACTATTAACAAATGCATTGTAGTCTCTATATAATCTGGTTAACGTGCATACATATGTAATGCATTAGGTAAATAGTGTTGAACGTTGTGGAAGTTTCTGCATGATGTCCGTAAGCACATCTATTTATCGTCAGCCCATTTAACATTCTACAAGTATTCAAGACGGATCTCATCTTATTAGACCCGTGAGAATAATGAAGAACTTTGTTATTGAATGAACGCGTGTGGTCTGTTGGAGTACAGATATCTGGCTTTCGCTATTCTCAGCCTACGCTATAAGGGACCAGTCGTGATTATTACAATGCATAACACAACGTGACGTAGCCATTGAAGAGGGCTATGTTCATCGGTGGACGGGAATAGCCTAAGGATAATTATGATGAAGATAACATCACGCGTGTGATGACAGTAATAAAAGACTAATTAAAAGTTTCCTTAAATTTCAATATAACTTGTGTAAATAATATGAAGAGATATGCTACTATGTATTTAAACACACGACAAACTACGTGGCTGGGTGTGAAAATTGCGCCTTTCATGAAATACGATGAGATTTCAGGGGATTTCAGTAAATAGAACAGAAATATTCATTAAAGCTAAAATTCTGCTCATTGAAAAATTGTCCCATTCGATATAAATCATCTAATGCTCAACACATAAGTTCCATTATTATATCCAAATATTATGACAAAAAAACAATGTTCAAAAGTTTCAGTGACTACAGTGCTAAACCTATTCGTATTAGAGTTATATGTCAGAAGCTAAGCTTTGTCAGCACTTAACGCAGAACGAAAGCCTTATGGCTGTGAAATAACTGAAATCAATCTTGGCAAAAGCTCCAGTTCATACGAGTGACTCACGAACACTGCGGTCAGCGCCATCTACACGGCAAGGTGAAGTGTATTTGTGTGGGTGTCCAGTGTTAAAATTTTCACAAGTGTAAACGAAACGTCTTGGTCTATTTCGGTACCGCTGAAGGCCCCGCGAGACGTTTTGGAACTAACAGATCCAACTTCTTTCCATTTTATAACTTCCGAGGGTTACCTAATATTATCGATTGGATTTATTTCTGGGTATAATTATTCAGTTACATCAGGTGAGTGGGTCGCAGGAAGTGCAGGTATCTCGATCAAGATTTGAAAATATTTATAAAAGTACTATTGGATAGGAAGTAATTTTTTAATAATTATATTTAAATTCTTTAATAAAATATAAATTATTAATATAAATTCTTCGTAAAATAATTAATATTAATTCTTTTACAAAATAATATAAAAATCCGTTACTTGAAAAGCAATGATAATATTTTTAATAAAAAACAAAAGTTTTAAATATATGAAAAAAAAATACATGAGAGTAGTCGTAAGTGTGCGAATCCGAATACCAATTAACCTACCTATCGATCAATAAAAATCCAACAGGGTATCACAAAGCACTCGAGTCAAAACACATAACACAATCAAGTCCTCTTAAAAGTGGGTACGTATTCGAGAAATTGACGAAGATAAAGCAAAAGTGGATTCGAGAAATCGGGCGAATTGTCGCCGGCGGCGGGACGCGTCGGATCGTTTTCGAAATCGTAACTAAACTATGAAAATGTTGGCGATCCGCCGAGGCGGGCTGGGAATGCGCGTGGGCCGCTGCAGCCAGTTGGATAACGGCCCGTCACACTGACGTAGCCACTGCAGAGGTGTTTTCCATCGAAGATAGAAAATGATCTAAGCTTTAATCAACCCCAAAAACAATGCTTGCCATTACTCAATTTTGATTGACTTAAAATTCGTAACCTATTTGTACTTTATTTTAAGTTCTTTCTAGTTGTTAAAAGTGAAATGGAGTACACACTGATCAATGTATTAGTTTGCGATCATAGAGGTTGCAGAGTTCATCGCCCTCATCACACAAGTTTCAAGCTTATGACGTAAAGTTAAATTTCATGAAAGTCCTCGATTGTAGCTCAAAAATTAGTAGATAATGAATCAAAACCATCAATCTACGTCCACTTATCCTCATGCATTTCGGACCTCGTCAATCTGACGAACTAAGTGATTCAGTTTTATAGAGCATCATAAATCTATAGTTGTCGTAAATTTTTCCAAATGTATATCCGAGATGCCACTTGGCAACTGGAACTTGGAGTCAGGTGACCGATAAATCGTCAGGTGACTCTTCACTCCGTTATATTCAGATGTCCGAACTGCCAGGCATCGTGTTATTCAAGAGGCCATCACAATAACGAACAATGTATATATATTTACGAGTGTTACAATTACGAAAGATTTCAGGTTCATAATTGCTAATACAAAATTATTGGTCACTAAATTATTATGCGTTTACGAGCAGTTTGCTCCCAATAATTTAACTGTTCTAAGGTTGGATATATTTGCACTGCTGCTTCTAGGACAAATGAGAATGATAACAGTATGTATTTCACTTACGATAATAGCAGAAAATTCTGTTATACATATGTACATATTTACATGTAACACAAAGGCTCTTTAATGATTGTATATTTTAAAGGGTTCTTGTTACATGGAATCATTTTTGGGAACAAAAGTTAAAAACTATTGTATGTATATATGTATACTTATACGAACTACTAAGTTATAAAATATCTGCTAATGTATTATATCAAAATTATGCTTTTACAGAATAATCAACGTAGTGGCATTTCAAATTGTTAAGCTAAGTTTTAAGCTTTGATTTCCATAGTATATGTAAATTCCATAGTATATGTAAATTTAATAAATTTCTTTTTTCTGCCAACCCGCACTTGGCCAGCGTGGCAAACTATGGCCTTAACCCTCTCAATATGAGAGGAGACCCGTATTCCAACAGTGGAATTGTAATGGGTTTTTATCGACTTTTTTAGAAGTCAACTTTTATCGCACAAAATTTTGTTGTTTATTTAAATAAAGTGTGATTTATAAAACCAAGCTATGAAATAATCATAACTATAAGTAACGACAAGAAATATCCTAATACTTATATTTTGTAATGTCTAAAAATTAAATATTTTTTTAGAATTTTTTGTTCTGATAACTGATATTTAACCAGACTTAAAATTTTCATTCTCCTCGACATGAACATATCCAAAATTTTTTACACTTAAAGAAGTGTCGACGCATGAAAATTCATTTGCGGACTATATATTCAGCAGTCATATAAATTTGTCACCAGCACACAACAACATCCAACCGAAATGACAGCGTCTCCTTTACATTCATCATCTGAATCATTTTGTTTGTATTCTGTACGTGTTGAATCACACTATATTATCCCTTTCATTACAGAAGGTCGGTCATCACTTACGCCAGTGAGACGTCCGTCTTCAATTGTCTGCTTACCTTAATTTGTTTTTTTTAACAAAAATATCGTTGACGATCTCACCATTAGGCAAAACATTTGCACGGAACTTTGAGATATCTTCTAATAAAGAGTACAAGTCATAATCATTCACACTCAGTTCGTTTCAATAATAATACAATATCTTGGGACGACTAACTCAAGGTCTAATCACATACAAGTTAGAGCTTGGGTATGAAAATAAAAGAACCAATAAATATGTATGTATACATGTAGACATAAATGCGTAAACATGCGTACATAAATCAAAAATTTTACTTTCAGACACATATTGTGCTCTTTACAAAAATATTTTTCGTGGACGGAAACCGAATTCACGGACGTTATTGGCCTTAAACTCACTAAATTCAACCATAAGAAGGTAACAAAAGGACAATGGGTAAGTGTATAGAGCAGAAAGGATACTAAGGTACTCGTATCATCCACTAACTCGTAACAAAGGAATAGTCATTTTTGTGTAGAAACACATAATAACATATTGCACATTGAAATAAATATCCTTGGTCATTAATATTTTCACTAGAAGCGACAAACATACATATTGTACCCGATTTTTAAGGTTTTTGTACGATTGATAATTTCCCTATATTCTAATTTTGTCACAACCTATATTTAAAACATCATAAACGTGAATGTTGCCCTTCTACGTATTTACCTGTTACGTTTTTACGTCGTCATCATCATCATCATCAGCCTATCTCACTCCACTGCTGGACATAGGCCTCCCCCAATGAGCGCCATCGGGCCCTGTGATCGGAAGTGCTACGAATCACCGGGCTAGGTTTTTACGTCAACACTATCAACTAGAATAAGCACTTTGTTTTGAAATTCACTTTCTTTTAAACAATTCAGGAACGCGTGAAAAAAGACATTAAAATATTAAACAGGAGCCATTTATATTGTAGTTAAACAAAAATTTTACACGTAACAAAAATTTAATTCTATAGAACAGATTAAAATTCAACAACTGTTTTACATTTCACATCAGAATACAAAACCAAATGCCAAATTATACCCGAGAGGGTAGACTGAGAAGTTATATGATCTACCCCCTGTTGAGCGGCAGCGGGAAACGGATTACTTGCTTACTTTTAAATCAGAGTATATTTCTAGCGATGGCTTTCTAAAGGTATCACTATCTTGTTAAATCAACGTACTAAAAGCTCGCCTACTGTGAGCTTCAATGCATTACTTTAAGAATTTTTATTGGCAAGTAATCGAGTACATTACGAGTTTGGAATGTCTGATACTGCTGTCCATTTCTCGATGCTTATCCAGTCGTGTGGTGTTGATTTTGAGAATCGATATTTCTATACGGTTAAATTAATTTGCCCGTCCTCGGTGATAGTATTCCATCTTGGAATTAATATATATATTTTATGTTAAAAAAATTTAACCTATTTCTATTAACACCTCATTTTTATGAATAAAAAACTGATCAATAATACATACCTACTCGTAGTTAACCTTTTGTAATCTTATATATCCTATGGGCATTTTCTGAGTTTTGTTACGTATGTATTAAGGAATATTTCAGAAAACAATTTTTAAATTTTAGTAATAAACAAATTATACTAAACAGAAAAGACCGGTTCCTTTCTATGAATACTAAAGCTTCTACTTTAGTGTCGTTCCGCAGTAATTTGATCATCTTATTAATCGACGAAGGTAGAATCTGTGGTATTGGTTGAATAAGGTTTGCTAGCCATTCGTTATTTTTCATCATCATGGTCTTTTGAGATACTAAATTGCTAGCAACAATAATAAACAGAATCAACCTTTTAAAGTACCTACTCTGCGATAAGTGGTGACGCCTCTAAAAGTATGCCATCTGCAGCTAAATATCGAAGTGCTGATCGCAACCATCTTTCAACAGTGCCACAAAGTGAATGTTGTGTGTCAACGTGTCTATCTGCAAGTCCTTTACTTATTCAAAATTTCGTTGACGGTGAATTTGTTTCATAATTTCTAAATGAGTTACATATTTATATTCATCCTAAACTGTTCACAGAAGTAGTCTGAGTGTATATTAAAAATAGAACAATCGCTCATTACCTAATGAACCATGAAACATATCTGTACATAACGTGGGCAGTTCTCGTAAATTAGTGTACTCCTAATTGGCAACAAAAGATATGATACACATTTTTCCTACAAATCTCTCTTTCGGACAACCTTCAAGTTCATGAACAACATTATTATGAACCGTTCCCAAGTCGTAATAAATCTAATTGTTTTCACTAAAATCTTTCAATACGAGAATGATTGATCTTGTTTAAAGGCGAACTAGAGAGAGTTTTTTCAGTACTTTCAATATAAACAAAGATTTTTTATTGATTTTTGAAAGGTGTTCAAGCTCTATTTAAATATGTATACAGCTTTGGCATATGGGTTATGGTACCTCCTGCTTCTCTAATAAAATGTCACATATAATTACTATAACAAGTCAGTAAGCAGAGTGGAATAGGTCAACTAAAAACGTTATTGTCTATAGAAGTCCTCTGCAAAATTTGGTACCTTCAACACATAGACAGCCTGTGTTGTAAAAACTATTCATAAACTAGAGTTTATGGTCAATTTTATTCTTCGAGCGTATAACATTCACTTTACTACTGTCTGGTTGGAATAAAAATAATTTTATGACGAAACTATAAATGATTAAGAGGATCAGAACTTGACGCATGGAAGTCGACTAGACTGCTACCTACTAGGCTCTTGAGTATCCAAAATAAAGTTCAAGAGTCAGATAAAATTACTATTTTGGCTATTTGAGATTACTTTCTTTTTAATTAGAACTACATCATGTCGCACACAATCGCGTGAAGAAGCGTATGAAGCTGTTGAAATACATGACTTCTAGCTTCGATTGAAAACTAAGCGTAAATGGGCTTGCCGGTTTCGTTAGTATGAGTCACGACGAATTCACTCATGAGGCCGTGCAATATTACAAAATGTACGTTTACTGTTGTTTTCATGCTGACCGTACCCACTATCTGTGCTGTTTTTCTTTCTTACTAACTTGTCATGACTATCATTTGAGTGGATAATATTTAAAATCGAGGCTACATCAGCCTTTATGTTATATTTTTATGGGTTAACAATGATTAGGTTAATTCGTTAAGTGTTTGGATGTTATAAAATATTCATGTTTTGTCGATTTTTGGCTAGTTAAATTACAAATTAAATGACTAAAACAAATGAATAATCTCCTCGGAAGCAGCGCTGTAAAGTTTTCCATTGCTGTATTTGTATGACTCAAAAAACAGTTTAACGTGAGCGGCCATATCAATTTTTCAATGAACATAAAATGTTCATTTTCTTAAATACAGTTGAGTACATTAGAAATCTAACAAAACTTTATATGTTTATCCCATAACAACGTACGGAGCGTATTAATCACGTTCTCGCCCTATATTCTGTTGTGAAATTGACGTACGAATTCCAATACTATGACAACGTTCCCTATTTACGTGCATATCCGGGGCTGTATTTACGCCAGTGTTTCAGCGCGCGGGTGCGTGGGCGTGATGTAATACAATGCATTGTGGCTATTTTAGTGCGAAGTGCATTCTAATAACTTCTCACGTATTACACACGTATTATGGTTATCCGGTTGGAAAAAGTATTCTCGATTTTATTATATTGAAAGTTTAATCATCACAACTAATTTTTTTTAAGTCTGACATATTGAAACCGGCAAAAGGACAGGGCGCGGTGACACTCATTGGGGGAGGCCTATGTCCAGCAGTGGACTGAGATGGGCTGATGATGATGATGATATCAAAACGTTCTTCAGTTTTAAAAGGTTACAGTCATGCCATGTGATATTTGGTTGTTAGTCAAAGTATACTGTTGAAACATAGTCAACGAGATACAGTTCCTACAATAATAAAATTACCAGTCATTTACAAGATACGGATCAAACTTAAAAATGTGTAAAAAATTGGTGTCCCTTTGGGAAGTATACTTGGACCACTATGCTCTAATATACATATCATACTTATGGAACATACATATATTCTTTACCATTTTTCCTGAAAGTGGAAAGCCGTAAAGATGGTAAAATTTCAACTTTGTACCTACATACTTACATATATGCTAATTGACACGTGTAGAATTATATTTAATTATTCATATACATGTATATGGGTTTATCGGTATGCAATAACTCTATCGATAATCGTATCTTTGCCAATTCTACTTAATCAATAACGTCTTATAAGCGAGTTGCAGTTTAACTCCTGGGCAAATATACATATCTGTAACGTGAGCTTATTCCATAGAACCCAATACGTCTTTTGACTGAGACTTTGTGGAATCGCTTATAGTATTATTATTATAAATTATACTATTTAATTGAATTATTTTAAGATAAGAGGAATACACATTATCTTTTGAATGATAAAGGCACTTGCAATTGGCCTCGAGTTGAGAGCTACGCATCATTACATTACTAGAGCCACACCGATTTCTACCGCGAAGCTATTATTACGCGATTTGTATTTCAGCGAATGTGTAAAGGTGTGGATATCAGTCATCAGGTATACTAGTTGCACCTGTCACAGGAGCAGTAATGGGTTTGTGAAGAACTTTAAAAAGAACTGGCACTAGCCAATAAGTAATTCCCGTACTGTTACTGGCGTATAGGTACTAGCAGGGTAAATGCTACTAAGAACGTTGCTCTTGCAGTCCTTTTAACAATTCATACTAATGATAATCAGTAATCTTTTGCAAGCAATATATACTACACTAATCGATAATACTTCTCGCATTACCACAACCCTATTCCAGGCTGCTTTTCTATAGCTCGTTTACAACTGCCATCACACAATGAAAACGACTAACCGTCATATTGTGTGGTTAGCAAAAAAATCTCATTCAAACGACGTTATAAATATAAAGCGACCGTCCCCTGCAGTCGTCAAAGTTACCCTGAAATTTTTACTGCCGATAACCAGGTCAGGTTCGTAAATAGACCTTTCAAGAACATGCGCTGACCTTCCCGTAGCATGCCATATTTTCTGGCCAAACCGTGTTTATGTTGTGTAAACAGGTGTTTAAAGGTTATAAATACTTTGAACCTCACTTTAATGAAATGGACCATGGATGGGTTTTTTGGTGCCCGGTGAGGATCCGGGACACCGTGCGGTCTTCTAAGATAAATAACATTTAAAGTAAGGTTATGTATACAGTCGCTATATTATCGTTTATAATATGAGAAATATGCAATTTTAACACTTTTATGTGTACTGATTAGTAGCGATAAGTCTCCGCCGTGACCTCGCTGCAAGCACCGGGAGCTCATGAGGAAGGACCTTTTACAGATCCGAAAAAACGTACGCGAGTTATGCCGGTACATTTATAGTCATGCGTATAAATACTCACGAAACATTTAATAATAAAATAACCATAAGTTACCTTTTAGTTTTCAATATAAGTTTAAAAAAAAATTTAATTTCTTGCTATATACACGTGTTACTAGGGACAAACGTCGAGAGTAATTAATACAATATATAGAGAGATATCCTTAAAGAAAAAAATTGGAAACATACATATGAATATTTACAAAATGGTGACTATAACCCATTAGTAACAGGAGACGCTAGTCTCTGACTCAGTACCGTCGCTTCTGCATACTAATAATACTCGTATTTATGAAAGTAGACAAAGCGCCTCAGTTCTGTAAGAATAGGGAAAGGCATTCGTTCTCTCTGCCTACGCCAAAAAGGACCTGGCTATTTAGGCGCACTTTTAATACATAGATCTGAAAATAGGCGTGTCGATGCCACGTAGACAATTTACATTAGATTATTATTATATTAAATTGATATTAAATTCGATTTAAAAATTATATACTCTGAAAATTAATAATTTTATCACGTAAATATAATTTATACATTGCGTAAATTATATTTACGTATAACATTCCAATCGTGTTAAACCGTGATCCACATGAGAAGATGACTTCATTATAAATAGGCGTTTTCCATTAAATAAACACGATTTCCGGCGAACCAATGTACTTGATTGAGATGTTATCAATGCCGAAGTATCGATTGAAACAAACTCTGTTAGAATAAATAAACATTATTTACATAATATAAAAAATAACAGTCGCTTTTTTGTTTACTACATGTCAAGGAATTCGCCAACGAACAGGCAATAGACTCGAATAGTAGGTAACGCTAATAGATAAGTACAACCTGCAACCGTTAAATCAGGTTACAGATGCTCACTGCAAACCCGTTAGCAACCTGGCGTGAAGATATGATAATGACAAGATTAAGGGAATAGGACTATCAGCGTCATTGTGTTTAATTAGTATAGGTATGTTATTGCTTTGTTAAACGTAGCGTAGGACGCCCTCCAGCTAGGTGGAGTGACGATATACGCAAAGTGGCTGGCAGTGGTTGGAGGCGAAGAGCTGAAGATCGAGCTCAGTGGCG
>DWDT01003651.1:0-12038 GCA_018245595.1 Microceris scylla | reverse complement strand
GCATCCTCGCTCATCCCTGGTGGAAACGCACCCTAAATGTACCGGCTTGACTCTTACTTGTGAGTTTTTTCGGAATAGCCCGAAAAACGTACATGAATTAAGCTGGTACATAGGTAATCATGTCACGAAACATTTAATAGTAAAATAAATAGGCGTGCTATACAAATAGAAATAAATGTCATCACAATAAAATAAATAGAAGTAATCCATTGAAACACAACTGGCATACAACTCAGTCACTATTGGGGTTGATTAGGTTAGACACAAGTCTACAGTACATGATAATATTTACTCTTCCTTTCCATAGACGAATTGAATATTTCTAGTCCTTCTTCTTTTCGTCCACTTTGGCCGGAAGGAAGAGAGCGATGAACTTTTGCAACAATTCCGTAAAAATAAGGGTTCCAATAAATACGAGTAGAGTCCCCAACCAGTGACCAATCGTAAATGGATTTTGGAAATACCATATAGAGAACAGGAGCGAAACAAATTTCCTTAACGTCACTGTCAAAGTGACAGTTAGGGACGCGCACTCCGTGGTTAGAACGTATACGGCGCTGATGCATAATCCTTGGGTCACAACGTACAGCACCAGCCATATAACCTGTCTCGGCAACGACACCCCAAATACTTCCATCAGAGGAGTCTGTGTTGCAATATTAATATGCCCGATTATATTTGTTGTTGTTGGCAACCAAAACACAAGAGGCATCAAGTGCGTATAGTATAACGCTTCCCACGGATGTTTTCCATATTTCGAATATAAAGATTCTTGGAATATTCCCATGCGAGCTGACACGAAGAGCGCGAAGGTCAATATGGCAACACCTAAGCACCACCAAAGCCAATCAATGAACTGTAATTTTTCCTCCTCTGCTGCATCTTCATGTTTTTCTCGAGGCGCTTTGACATCTCCACTGGAAACGATCGTACATAATGCAATGCCAGCGGATATCATAAATATTGCCAGGTATTTAAGAGGTGGATACTGTTTCTTTAAAATCCACACGCCCATCGCCATGTTAGCCATTAAAGACCCCGCGCGAAAGATCATATGTAAAGGCATAGATATGTTGAAGTCAAACGCATAGTTATTTGCTACGCTGCTTGTCCAAAAGAAACCCACCAGTAATACATACTGCTTGAATGGAATAGTTCTCTTCGCGGTTCCGAATTTACCAACAGTACAAAAACCAGCAGTAGCGAGAAATAAGAATTGAAGGAATGTCGCCAGATTCCCAGCACCAGGATCTTCTTTTACCACAAATTCTAAAAATATTACGTTCGAACAGCACCCAACAAAGACCATACCAATGGCCAAGGCTGCTTTTATGTTCATTTTGAATCTGAAAAAATAAAAAATCTTTTAAAAAAAAGTTTCCGATACCGGGAATCGAACCCGAGCCTCCTGGGTGAGAGCCAGGTATCCTAGCCACTAGACCATATCGGATTCCACAATTTAAGTGAAATTGTGTGATCACATTATACCGCACTATTTTATATATTTTTTTTCTATAATACATTAGTACATATTCTTAAATTATTAATAAAAATGAAACAATATGCCTTAATCTAAACCTAAAACAGATGCGCACATTACATAGCACAGCTACTTGCGTGTGAAAGAGATAGACTCAACTAATCCGTCTGATTGTGAGCCATTGTATGGGTTACAATACAACACTGATTTCGACTTACTGAAACAAAATACGGTGATAATATCAAACAAACATATTTAAAGTAAATCTGTACTTACATTTTCGATGCTTTTTCACAAGAAAACTAAACAAATATCGATTTCACAACAAGTTACACATAATGACAAGCACACGTTTGACAATGACGGTAAGAAGTCTACAGACGTATAATAATTCTTCGTGGTAGTGACCGTGGCCTCGAACCAAATACGCATGCGTCGACAGCGCTGCCGATAAAACAGTCCAATTTATAACTACAAAGTCAGCCACTAGATGGCGGATTTTACAGTGAGTGTATTGTACTTTGAAACTGGGTAACTACTTTTGAATTAAATTAATATTATTCTATAGCTTACGAACTAATAACAGTTACAAATTTTTTTTATAAAAAAATTGTTACATTAAATAGCAAATGCAAGGAAAAATATTATACACTTGCTGGATATTGTTTTGAAATAACCCTTCTTCCTGATTTTTTAATGTTTATCGAAGCGTATCTTATAGATAAGTGGTTGTTGATATGTACTTTATGAAGTGATTGGAGATATATGTAAAATACGTGGTGATAAATCAGTCCCGTGTATTCTTCTTTTTTTTTTCAATAACTAAAGAGGTATGAACTTTATAGATACTTGCCGCCATTACCATGGTAAATCGGCACGAATTTAGTTAATTTGAAAAAATCTATGTAACCCGTCCACATCAAACATTTAACATTTTTATAATACTATTATACCTAACATAATTAAATTACTATAGTATCTGCCTCTGAAGTAAAAATACAGCGACGAAAGATATTTTGATTTATCATCGCATTAATATCTAACCGGGATAGATCCTTGAATGCTGTATACAATTTGCAGACATATGAAAATCAAACAGGTCGCCGTGAAATACAGTATAACCGATCGATAGAGCTGAAATAGGGTAACGACGTAAATATACCGCTCCCGGGGAATATACTAAGCGAAAGGAATTAGAACCTCTATTTAAAAGGTATCTATCAAATTTAGAGGACACTCACAATATGCTTATAAACATTAAATATTTCGACATAGTAATTCAATTTTGTCGATAGCTTGTAAAACGAATATTACACGAATAGATAAGAAAATGTAAGTTAATGTAAAAACAAGAATGTCTGCGATGAAATAAGTTTTACAATATTTAAATGTGTAGTACTTCGTCAAAAATTTCATTTTCACAACATCAACGTTTAACCAAATAACTAGGTTACTGAACTAAAGTTGATCACAGAAACTTTACCAACAATAATTTTAGACCGCACCAAGTATGTAGGTACTAATAAATCAAAAAATAATTCTATCGTCGAGTTTGGTTTTCATGAACACAGGGTTCCTTTATCCTGATTCGTGGCTACATAATTATCTTACTTGAGGATCTTCACATCAAGTGAAGTCGAGCTGCAGGAATTAGGCCGCCCCTCAAGTCATGTCCGATTGACATTATTGTTGGCGGGAAAGTCATTGTCACTTTATATTGTAACAAATAACTATCACGTGGCTGTCATCTGTCTAGTTTTTTTATCTTATGATAGGCTTACGTTCGGCCACGACCTCGCGGGATGGACCTCTACGTCTTAAAGTGGAGCACGGGTGCCTAGTAAGAGCCTATTAACCCTTGTTTTGAAGAGTCCTAGGTTGTATGTACCCGGAAACACAGACGCCAGCAGGGTTTTTCACTTCTTGGCCGTCTAGATAAGAAAGTTGGAAAAAAACCGAAGTCACAATTCATATATTTGTGTGTATATGGACCTATAAATAAATGTTTTTATGAACGAACGTACGTGTGAACATAGAGTGAAGAACAATTTTCCATTATAGTGTGATGGACATTTTTTATAATAACGAAAAAACTAGAAGTCTGATGTCAAACAATTTTTTTTTTATTTGTAAGCCCATATTTTTTAATTCCCACTAATATCATAAATGCGAAACTGTTTTTTCCTTGTTTTATTTTAGTTTAAAGAAACGACGGATTACATATAACTATTATTACATTATGAGGGAAAATATACGCTTTCAATAAAATCCTGATTTAAGATTGTACCCCAGAACAGATTAACTGTTACAACGGGAATATATTATCCTAATGTCACGGCGAGTGAAGTTGAGCGGCAGCAATGATGGCGCCTCTTTAGTCATAACTGTCACTTGTCACTTCTGGCGCAAGAGTGTATTTCGCAGTGACTTCATTTAGCTCAACGAACGGGTACGGTAGGTACTACTCTACGCTTTCAGTTGTTTTGTTTACTACATACAAAGTAGCAAATTCTGAACAAGTTGTTCCAATGTAAATATTATAAAGTATTGTATCAAATAGGAATATACTAAGTAAAAATGTTTAAAGTATCTAATCATCTTGTGAGTTTCCTAACTATCTTTTCTCTATTCATACACCCAAAATATATACATAAATCTTGGTCCGCTTCATCAATACTGTAGACAATGTATAATATATGAAATAATTCATCGAATGAATTGAAGAGGAACATATGTTGTAAGATCTACCTACCTATTGATATATAATAACTAGTGTGAACAAAGACAGCTTTGATCTTATCATTTGAAAGTTCGTGTAATGAAACTGAAGACGGGAATTTTAAATTAATGTGTTACACTCACTCATTATAACCTAAGTCTAATTGACTTCTTGGGTAAGGAATAAAATAACACCTCGGTACGTATTTCACCGAATAATGCCCAGTAATCTATTAGGAGAAGATATATTACTGTTCTCTGAATCGTCTTTTACCATTCCCGAAAGACGACAGGTAATAGGAGTTTTCGTTGCCAGAAACTCACCCGGATTACTAACACGTTCTTTGCCATCCCACTCGGGTGCAGTTTGTACAAGTTGTTAGAATCAGGACACGTCGCAGTCACGTGCGTCACGTCGCGTCACTTTTGGCGCCAAACACAAGTAAAGGGGTGGAAATTTTAAAATCACGCACGCGTTTTGTGTTTGGTAGCTTCTTGGTAATTTCCAAGCAAATATCTTTATTATTGTGTCTATATACAAGTACAGACCTACTCAGAGAGTTATTTCCTGATGGCACATGGTCAATACGTTCTACGTCCTTTTGCGTTACCAAAGAAGTCCTAAATACGCTTACACTAATATTTTCGGATCAAATCGTGGTCTTTCGTCAAGAACTACGAGGAGCTCAATTGCCAGGAGGTCGCTACTACAAGCTACAATGAAAGTTTAATGTATAGTCGCAACTGTCTAAGCTAATCGCACACTGCGACCGGATTTTTCATCTATTTCTTTAGAAAGACAGTATTTCAGTTTACACCCGTCGGTCCGGGTGCAGTTTGAACAAGTTGTTAGAATCAGAGCGACCCTGACGTGTCGCAGTCACGCGCGTTAGACGTGTCAGTTATGAGCCCTGCACACTTACCGCATAAAAAATTTCAGCACTAACATATTTTATTTTTACTGCATACTACTAACATGTATTTTTGGACAGTACAACAAATAAATATATTTAAAAATATATTTACGTTTTTATGGAAAAAAATTAAATTGTCTTGTCTATGTTTCTCGTATTTAAAATTCCATTCAACGATGTATTGTTAAAGAAAAATATTTTATCAAAGTGAGAAGAATTAAGAATTACCTACAATCTACCATACCTACTGACCAACTGCGTATTGAGAGATTTTGAAGGCATTTCGGAAAACATTCTAGAGAGCTCTATCATATAGTCTTATCACGATGGTTTTTCTTTACCTTTACAGCATTTAATATTTTATGTTCAAAAATACGTAATAAGTTAGAAGTACCTCCACTAACATTTGAAACCTTAACCCTCGGAATGGGAGACCAACGTCTAAACCACTTAACTCCGTGGGTTATATGACTAAACTCTAAACTCCGGAGATAAAAATAGATATTAAAATATCATATCGCCACCTTACATATAAAAATTAATGACTAACATCTCAGTAATTATGGTATTTCACTATAATAAATGTACTATGGAAAGTTTCTAGTTATTTACGCCCATGATTAGATAAAATACGGAAATACAGAATATTTTTCGAAATAGTCTCCACCACGACTTCACTGCGATTAACGACATCTCGTGAAGAAGGCACTCGAATAGATCCGACGGCAACTAGGCAACTAGTCGGCATACATTACCTACATATTTTGGCTTTGATGGACGATAAATTTATCAAAATAAATATTGTTTAATTGTAGAATAACCTTTATTATATCTATTTTATAGATAGGATTATGTAAAGTTAATATCGAGGTCCATTAACTCCGGTAACACATATAACAGCGAAAGGCGTCGCCAATCTGTCAGCATACAAAATTTGCACATAGATAATTCGTTACGGCCCAACAATGCATGTAATCTGAGTCGTATCACTGTAACGTCAAGAGCGCTTAGCTTTCAAGACATTACTACATAACATTATTCACGTTATTCAAAATATTAACACGGCTTCGGAAACTTTAATTTTGTACATATTATATTATGTATATATGTGTATTAAGAATTTCTTATCTTTAATATTCTCTAAGACGTGTCACCCTTTGTGACGTTCTTTAAGCCTTTCTATTTTGAAAAGAAACCTAAGTCTGATAGTGGAACTCTAGATTCATAAGATCATGAAAGAAATGTTTACGTGTTTTAGATTAGATTACTAAAAAGAAAGAAAGGATTATGATAGAAATATTGAAATATTCAAGCGCTTATTCCAATTTAACCATACTTTGTTGTAACACAATCGATGCCCATAAAAATGTCAAACAACAGCAACGTACTAACTCACAATCATTAAAGATCGTGCTTAACGGATACAAGTAATTAAATATACATTGTCATACTACAAACGATTGGTTACATAAATTACGACCTGAATTACTTTTTAAGAAATCCACTCATCGTATCTTCGACATATTATTTCCTTCAAACTCAGGCCATCGGCTTTGAAGACTAGATACTTTAAACAAACAAACAGACAAACAAATCAAATTAGAAAAATGCATGTTGAGAATACTATTAAACGATATAACCTCCTGCAATTGTTAGGAGTTCATGAAGAAAGATCTCAGATAAATACTCGTATGTAGGTCTGGAAGTCCCGGAAAAACATGTGAATTAAACCGGTACATAATTTGAACATGTTACAGTTTTTTAATAATGATTATACTTAACGTAGAAACGTAACATCACGCCTGTAATCCCCGAATAAATAATTATACAGAGGAGTGTAGTTTATTTCCACGATTCACCAGTTACGTTTATGATTGTGCGAGAAACAGAAAAATGCATTGTTAAACCACAAAGAGAACTACTACTTCATTGCAGAACTACTACTTCATTTCATTACGATTTCATTACAGATACTTTAAGAGAAACATACTCAATAATATGTAGTATAGCTACTTATTTTTATAGCAGTTCGGTGTGCGAATGAAATACGCACCAATGGGGCCGTCTAGGCCGCGATAAACAGTCCCCCGTCAGCTTACATGGGCTTAGAGCTGCCTAATCTAACACATTTATAACTTTACAGCACAAAAGAGTTACAAGTATGGAGTAAAAAATTGGAAAAGCGGAAAATGTTAAGTAATAATTTTTAAATCGCATTTTAACTTTAACGCGAAATATTTTTCTAAGAACAGTCGGAGTCTGGATTAGTGCCCGGAGTATGGCAATAGGCTCGCCTTGTATGCCGTAATGGAACGTATAACGTGACTAGTGATAACTGGAAATGTAATACACTCCTCTGCCTAACTTTTCGAGGTTTACAAGCGTGATGTTACATTTCTCTTAAGCGCTTTGAGCCTCATTTTCATTACCATGAAGTAGTTGTATAGCTATTCCTTTGACAAAATGAACATTTTTATAATAAACTTCTTTTCTATATACCTACACCCTATCATTATTACAATATTGAGTGTACCGTCGAGATGAGAAACATATTACATTAAGCCAAGGGGAACTGGTCAGGCTATTATGGTGGATTTATTGTCGTTTTATTACCATAACAATATCTTGGCAGACCTAACATTCCCAACTACTTTATTGAGTGCTTTGGAGCGACCATTTTAAATAGATTTCGAATGAATAGGTATACCTACGTACGTACTTATTGTTAGATTTTTTTTCTTCCTTTTGACATTATAGGTGTGTTTTGTTAAAAATGGTATACACATAAGATCGCTTCTTATGATTAACAAAATCTGTAGATTATTAATCATCCTAGTAAGGGTTTCCAGATGTGCAGTGCAGTAAGAAAGTTAGAACATACATATTGTGTCCATGGTTTATAGAAAGAGTATCTATGATTATAAATGTACCGGCTTAACTCACGTACTTTTTTCGGGGTGGCCCGACTAGTTTCGGACCTGTACGCGGTCCTTCCTCATGAGCTCCCGGCGCTTGCAGCGAGTTCGCGACGGTCTGCGCCGAGAACTCGCGGACGTACGTGAGTTAAGTCGGTACATTAATAATCAAAAGTAAATACTACAAAAACGATTCAAAATTATATAGAATACCTACTTGGTTTTTTTGTTATTCCGATGATCTAGACCATTCAGATTCAATTGATATATGCTAACTCTGGTGAAATCTCTGGTAGAAAAGTCATTTTAAACAATAAACGTTTGTTACCCGTTATAATGGAAATCAAAGTTGTCTTTCCAGCTCCGTTATGCCCCAAAAGAACTGTGATCTCTCCTTTATAAATATTCAAAGACAGATCGGTAAGCGCTTGAAAACATTTCGTGCCCGAACCGAATATCTGAAATTATCTTAATAATGAAAATAAGCAAGTGGAATAACAAAGTGATTATATATCCAATGTCGAATTTAGACTATTTTCTTACTAAATAACAACTGCGTAGCCGTCGACGTGGCGCCACGAACGAATACTCCGGTGTAGAAAATAAGGACGTAAACATCAATTATGCTTTGATTGACTATAATTTGGATTTGTGAATACATTGAAGAATTACTTATGTGAAAATTACTTACATATAAAAGTGAAACTCTATCATTCTGAGAATACTAAGTCCTACAAGTTGGACCTCTTTAAAAACACCCTTAAATAGCCTGACATTTTAGAAAGATATAAATGCTGGATATGAGCACCTTGTTCACATGACGTATTTCGATACCGACTTCCATATTACTTGGTGGGGCTTCAAAGTACTTCTGATAAGTTGGATCATGGGATTGACTGCCGGTCCCTTGGACCGGTGGGAGGGGTTTAGTTTTCGCCCAGTACTCTTTCTGAAACATTTTTCATTCACACAGAAATGTAGCACGACATTCCTTATCTACATTCGTAGATGTGTCGATGTGTTTGCGAATAACCTCAAAAATGTACCTTCATATTTGAACGAATGAACCTGGCGTAACGATATAATCATAATGATTATGATGTAGTTTGATAATAATACTTTACCGGCCCGGGATCGAACGCAGCAGTCGCGCATGCAACCGTTCGACCAACGAGGCAGTTAACTACATCAAAACTAATTATGTATAATATAATAACCTGAAAAATAAAGTTCCACGGCAGAGCAATTCCGTACCTGCCGGGTCTGACTTTATCCAAATACCATGCGATCATATAAAAATACATTATCTGTGTCGTTTGCATAATGTACGATACCATGACGCATCCGTTTTTGCCGCCGGTTGAATGTATCGCGTATTGCTTGCGCCAATTGCTGAAATCCACTCCGGTCTCTGTAAATTGATTCCATATTATGTTTATTTTAATATATGGATTAGACTGTAATGAATTTGTACGTAATTAGACTATCACCTGATTTGTGTATGTCTTCGTTAAAATGATCAACTAACCATACCATACTTCAGCGACGTTCACCTCATTGATGAACCAGTAGGCGGGGCAGTGTGGCAGCAGGCCGAGGAAGAACAGCACTGTGGGTGATTTGCCGTCATGTTCGAACATACGGATTGGGATCCACATGCCAATGTACACAAACATCGCCATTGACACAGTGTATTGCGCTGAGAGAAATATATATAAGATTTTGTAAGACATGAGATATTATGTCGTTTTGTTGTGTTGAATTGTTAACAGAAATATATAAAAAGTATTATGCACATGTATTAATTCCACAAAAATCATTGCGAGCCTTAAAAATAATTTTCTTGCGGTTGCAGGAGAAAAGGGGTCAAGCGAAAAGCGAAAAAAATTGTCGCACTGATGTACAGAAAATACCAAATGATACAGAAACCTTTAATAAGCAGCTGGCGTCTGTAACACTTATAACTGTGGGGAATTATTGTTAAGACAAACAAAGTTATAACTTTGTCTGTTTACAGCTGTTTGCCGTTAAACAAGCGTCAACAAACAAGGGTATCTCTGTATCAACGGACATTTGATTCCTTTTTACTGTACCTACACCTCACATCCATTGCTATAAAACATTTTAGCTGGAGTTCAATTTTGACAATCAAGAACCTTACCATTTTTCGCCATGTAGCTGCACATAAAGCACATAGCAACTAACGTGTTATAATGTAAGAAGAGCGCTAGAAACATGATCATCGGATGGGTTTGTGGCACCATAGGGTCCGACGTGCATTTCACTAGAAATGCTCCCCCCGCGCTATATATGAGACAGGGCGGCAGAGAGTTGAGATATTGTGTTAAACCAAGCATGCCCGGCGTTACGCCTACCATTTTTATTAATTCCTGGAAAACAAACGAGCTATGTGAATTGAAATAACAAACTGATAATTACATACACATAGACAGATACGTACAGATCCGCATACAGACAAACAAACATTTTGTGTGATTAATCAATAGTAAAATTACGCAGTTCGTTGTTATTTATCATTATTTATTAAACAATTATTTTTTAATAAGTAAAAGTCTTTAATATTAATTATATGAAATTAAAAAATATAATTAATAATATGTAGTTACATGATTAGGTACCGATATTCACATTGATGCTTATCTTACACATATTTTACAACTAAGGTACTCTGTAAACGGTGACCTTCTCGCAAATCGTAATTAAGATTTGTCAGGAATGCAAAAAATTTATACAACTCACTCCTAGAAACTCTACAAATTCAACAGTGTAGGCAAATTCAACGAAACATTACTTACCTGGATGCCAACCGGAACCTAGATGCCCACTTGGCCAGCGTGGCAGACTATGGCCCTAACCCTCTCAATATGAGAGGAGACCCGTATTCCAACAGTGGAATTATAATGGGTCGATTATTATTATTTTTTTTTATTTTATATCTGCGGGGAAATACAACAGTATGTAATGGAAAGTGCAGGCGTTATGTTATGATAAATAATATTGTAAGTAAATGTAAAACTCGGTATAGGATTAAATGTTTGTATTGTACATACGTATATAAAGGGTACATGCTGTCCAATGAACTGTCCAATAAGGGCACGAACTGTCCAATAAATAACTTAAGTGTGACATTTTGTGCATATGAATGAACTTCAAATGTAATGTTACAATTACAATTGTATTCCAAAACAATTGTATGCCCGTTTATTTCGAAGAATTAAGTGTAAGATGTTTTCCTTCACCGTTAGCAAGTGATATTTAAATTAAAAACGCACTTTTTGTAAAGAGATGCGCGCCATGGATTTGAACTCAGGACCTCCGGAGTGGGAGGCTGAATTCTTAACCACTAGGCTATCACTGCTTTTTGATATATTTGTTATTTAATATATTTGTTATTTCTTAACCACTAGGCTATCACTGCTTTTAGATATATTTGTTATTATTTGTATAGTTATTTAATCTCTTTAGGACTATTTAGTTTTTACGATGATTAAATTTTCACATTTGTATGTGATAATCGCACAAATTTGAGGTACCCGCAACATTATACCTTTAAGCATCAAGCATTAAAGTACTTAGGTCTTTGTAATAAACGAGAGTAATAACAGAAAGTGCTTTACAAAGCAATAAAAGTTGCTTAGGAGCCTTTGTGTATACGAAAGTTAGTGTAAATATCTATCTTATCTTACTTAGTTACAGAAATAACAAGACAGTATAATTCGTTACAGAAATATTTTACCTTATATCTATTTGAATATAATATAACATATTATAGACTATATCACATATTGACTGCCTCGTTGGTCGTCGTGGTTGCATGTGCGACTGCCGATCGGGAGGTCCCCGGGTTCGATTACCGGGTTGAACACTACAAAAATTTTCTAATTTAGATTTTTTAGTAGTGGTTCGGAGTCTTGATATGTGCCCGGTGTATGGCAATAGGCTCACCACCTATTCCATGGGACTTAACATAACTGGTGAAACGTGGGAGTG
>DWDT01003650.1:0-12038 GCA_018245595.1 Microceris scylla | reverse complement strand
AGCTATATATGTATGTAAGAATGTTATTTTGGAACAGCAATCAGTAATAACATTTGTCATAAAACTCGAGATGAAATCGAATTTAGTTCTTAATTACCTTTTTGAAAAGATTATATCTATGTACTTATGTTTACATGTAAGATGAAATATTGAAGTAAAACATCTTGTGAAAAGCTACACAGTCTAAGGCTAATTTCTCAAAGACCTTTATGGATATCAAATACCAACCTGCACTTACCCAGCGTTGCATACTACACCATTAATCGCTTTGGCTCTGAAGGAAAATTCATGTTAGACGGTGGCCCAAGGTACATGATGATTAAAAGGGTACATGTAATCAAAATTTTAAAAAAGTGAAAATATAAACGATTTTTTTTTTTTTTAATATTTCTCTACTGCGACCTGATTTGTTTTGCGCACGGTACCAACACACCTTCGATCCGCATTCCACACAGCGCTGACTCACACACACTGCGCTCCGTGCCCACCACTACAGCCACAGCGATGCTCGTAGATACATGACACGTCACGACACGTCACGTTCATTCACCCGATGAGCGATGCACTAACTGGTTCCATCCATAGATTAGCTTATGAATGAAGAGCCATTGATGTCTATGTTAATATTGTCAGTGATATATAGGAGGTTATTTTATTGCTGATATATAGGAGGTTTGTTTTTTGCTTTGGTTTCCTCGAAAATTTTAAAAGTATGTTAATTAAAATGTTAAAAATATAATTTATTATATAGGCATACGACGTATAAAAAATAATAGCATCTGCAAATTTTTGTTATATACCAAAAAAACATAATATTTGTCTTTATTTATAACTTTTTTTACAGTACATAAATAATTCATGGCAACCCCGGCAATATACGTAAATAAATGGAGCTCAAAAAACAACGAAATTAAAAAATGTTGAGAACAAAAATGTTATAACTCTCATTAAAAATACACCTGCCCATAAACATTTCCTATTATAAATATTAAACGAGTCAAGAACTTTCCGGTACGCGGTAAAAGTTAGCAGATCATTCACTTTCCATATCGATAATCCTTGATACATCAACTAGTTCCACCTGGCCCTCTTTATGTTCTCTGGGATATCAATATAAAAAAAAATACATTATCTCCGCCACAGACGCGGTACAAACACAAATTTTCAATTTTATTCCATAAATCAGGATTAATGCCTTCCAAAATGAAATCCGAAATTTGAGTGAAGAGGGATACGTTTTGAGCGAAAGGGGTACGTTCAAAAAAACGATAAGGAAAAATCTGACAGATTAAAAGGTGAGTTATCTATGTATTTTATTTACGGCCAGAACGCTGCTGTGCCTGTTTCCGCCGCTATGAAGCAATGTTTGCATTAATTTCGCTACGAAAATACTGGATGCCAAAACACTAAGACATAGTACCTTACGACATAGTATTTGAGACTCTTGCAACATAGTATTTGAGGGGGTTCGTACTAATCTGGTTATACTTACGCACAGCATTTATAATACGCTTTAAATAGCATTTTTGCTCTGTAAAATTTATTCTTTTTAATCTGAACAGAGCAAACCGCGTTACTAATAGGTATACTTTTTATTGTGTGAAATTGAAGTTTTTTTTTTATCAGACGTAACTGAAATGGACTTTTATTGAATAAGGAGTGAATGACACCGTCCGCTCTCCCACAAATATTTTTAAATAAACATCTCTATATAATTGAAAAATTAACATAATCTTCATGACATTTCGTTTCGCAACTAAACAGGGCTTGATAGTACGGTGTTTACTTTCTATGGTTTGCATATGATTTTATTCTTCTATGAGTGAGTTGCGTGCTGCATACACATCTATTCTCTACTTCTTTATCCCCAATCCTTTTATTGTTCAACTACTACTAAAATAAGAGGGTTACGGCCATAGTCTTTACTTTTACAATAATAATAATAATAATTTGTTTTGTCTTAATTTAATTGCTACGTAATTAACCAACATCAATTTTGCCTAATTATATATATATCTAGTCATTTTCGATTTAAGAAATAAAAACAAGTCTTATAACTAATAATATTTTTATAACATAACATTTGTTGAGTTATTATTGAGGAAAATATAAGAAAGTACCTATAACACTTTAGCAACTATAAAATTAAATTAATAATACCTTTGGCATTTAACTATTGCACTCATTAAGATTTGTATCTTGTTCTAGATTGTTCGCAGACTTCCTTTAATAAATTTAAGGCCAAACGTTTATCGTGTTATACGCCCTCTCATAAGTATGTAGGTATATAAATTATAAGGATGCTAAATACTATAGATAACATTATTTAATTGGCATAAACTATATAATTACCGTGGCTTGGCAATTTCGCCAGTCTTCAATAATAATTAGTAGTAATAAACTAGTTGAGTTATCCGGAAAAACGTACGTGAGTTAAGCCGATGCATGTATGTAATCATGTGTATAAACACTCACGAGACAGTTTAATAATAAAATAACCAATAATCTTCATAATCCAGACTTGTTTTTATGTATATGTTATAAATAGCTCAAGACGTGTTGTTTCTCTAAACATCCACATATATCTTCATATTTATTTCAGAGCTCTATCTTGAAAACACTTGTTACTCTATGTATTAAACATACAAAGACATTTTATATAAACAATTAAATCAAAAAACTTCACATAAACAAATTTAATAATACAAACTGTTAGACGAAAATATTTAACAGCAGACATTGATTATTTCATACCAGAAACTGTGAGAAAAATATACTATCTCATTTAAATATTACACCATAGCCTGGATTACTCGAGTTGAATACTTCAGAGCGTCTCAACACGCCCTTATAATTATAATTATAACATGTGCCAGTGGTCAAGATCTTGAGTAATGATGTGCGTCAGTTGTAATCGCGGTATGCATCTGGGATGGAACACCGTAATGACTCAGATTTAGTTGATGTTTCCATTCGATGCGTGGTACATGTGTGGAGCATTTAGATTTACTTGTCTTTAAATAAGTTACATTAGTCCTTAAGCTCAGTTTTGTAAAAATAAAGGAGGTTTTTTTAAATTATTAGACTTATTTCAATATTTATATTATACGGTATATTGTACGGTGCATAAATGTTTCATGTTGCCTCTTTAGTCTATGTTTTTCGTTTCAACTCAACTCAACACGTTTTCACCGGTAAATAACATGTGAGACGTACCGATATTTCATCCTTTTGTCGAAATTCCGTTAAGAATTAGTAATATTATTGTCTGCCTCGATGGTCAAGTGATTGCAACTGCTAATCGTGAAATCCTGGATTCGATTTAGGGGTCGGGTATATTTTGTAATAGAAATTTCTACTACTTGCTCGAAGACTCACTCATGGCCAGTGTATAGAAATAGTCTCACCATCTATTCCATTGTGGGACGTAAACGTAACTTATAGGTAGGAGCATGCTACACTTATCTGTTAACCCCTTAGAGGAATACAGGAATACAGACGTTTAATTACTGTTATTATTATTTTTTTCATTTACACATCGTATGTTTGTAACTAATTAAAATTTGCGCGTTGTTTTATTTGTACCCCCCATTCGCTTTTAACTTACACCGTTAGATGCCAAATTAAAATACTCTAGTTCTTCTTGCAGCGGATGTGTGCACGGACATACCATTGTGTGCTTTAACGTTTTGTTCTTAAGAATTAAAATTGAATATTGCCGACTTAGATGTATCGATTATAAAAGATGATGTTGTTAATAGGAGATCGCTTCAGGTTGTACCGTCCAGAGTTCATTACCACGGCCGGTTGGGTTTTGACTTTAAGTTCAGATTACATCATAAGCTCATTGAATATTGCATAACGTTCAATTAGTGTGCGGTGCATTAGCAAGATTCAATTCAGCGAGGCCGTGGGAGCTTTGGGGCTTTAAAGTCGTCGGTCACACAGTAGGGTGATGTTCGTAGCGATTTTAATTGCAATAAAAAAACTTAGTATAATATGTACTACGTAATGAGTATTAAATTTTAGGATATTATTAAAATTTGACTGTATAAAACATCTTAGAAATTACTTTCTCACATTATTTTACGTTTTTTTTTTTAAATAATTTGTTTCTATTCGCTGTTGATTTAAAACTAGATAGATAGATTTACTATTTGGGGTTTGATTCTCACATGTGGCTATCTGATCGAAAAGTACACAGGTTGTATTTATGTTCAGACAGCCAATAATCGTAAAAAATAACTTGCATGCCATATATGTATTTTACAGATAATTTTTTACGAACACTTACGTACCAATCATCTATGTTCGTCAAAAAAATATTTTTTTTCTATGTGAGAATCGAACCTACGACATTCAGTACTGCAGTCAGGTACGCTAGCTGACCACTGGAACCAACAACATAAGTGCAACGATTGAACAAATCATCTCTTGTGTTACAACGAGACGCTAGATATGTGACTAGAGTTCAAGCACTAGGTCATCATGAACGGTAGGATGATAAACGATCGCAGGTGAAATAACCTGCACGGGGTTAGCTCGTGTGAGAGAGAGAAAGAAAATTCCTTGCGCATGCGTAATGCCCAATCCCGAGACTAAACGCACGCCGTTGCTAAGCAACCATTTCCAGGTCTCCTAGGTTACTAGTCAATGTTTTGACACAACGTAACCAGTAAACATGGTGGAAGCCACTGCTGTTTGTTTTAGTCATTTAATTAAGTAGAGGTGTCGATTTAAATACAAAAAATAAAATTATTCATTGCGTTCTTTGCAACCTCATTAACTTCGTCGCTCTAATTAGCAGTTGCTATTGCATATAATACTAAAATATATTTGATATGGTGATTCGCATTACACTTCAGCGCCTTAGATTTTTTTTATGAATTCATACCAGTTGTAAGAAACTGAGTAACTTCAGGTTGTAAATCAATTCCAAACACAAATTCATATCAGTACGAAAATTATTTCTTTTCTTGACACAGAAAAAGGACAACAACAACTGTCATGGCGGTCGGAAAATACAGTTCCCGCCAAAATCGTAAACTTTTTAAAAGAAAAACAAAGACAACCGGAATAGACAATCGGAAGTTGAAATTACACATTAATCACAAAAACCGTTAGCAAATTATATTATTGGTTAAAGAACAATATTTTAATTATTAACAAAATATATCTAACACTATAGACATTAAACAGTTATAAAACGTCAGTATATTCTTCACGATAAGTACCAGGACATCGAAATGTCCATTAGTTCAATTGATATTTATGGCTTAAATATATTATTGACGTATAGGGGAGTTTAATTTGGCACAGCTATAGAAAAAGGTTTCTCTATTTTTGAAGGGAGGGCTCAGGAGTCAGGAGTCGAGCGGAGTAACAGTTTATGTAGTTTTGAGTTGCCACATACAAAAAATACAAATCAGTAGTTTTATTGACGGCTAAGAATCAAATAAGTCTAATGATAGCAATAAATAGTGCGCTTGTATTTTTTTTGAAAAATTACGCCCGAGTTATTTTGTCTCAGAACTTGCAAAGAATTGCCACGTTTTTGTCAAAAACGAAGTCATACATTAACAAGTTGTGTTACGAACACATATGTATGCATGCTTAAGTGTAGGAATCCATGGCTATACTATAAATAAAATTAAATATATGTACATTATACTATAATTAAATAGCTATTATTTCCGAGCTCTACACAGCGGAAGGGCAGACAGTGTGGACGCGGCCTCACTTCATGTATGCATGGTGTGTGCGATGTATAATGCAGGTAAGTAGGCGTATTCAAAGCGTTGTTGTGTTATGTCATTTAAAGAGTTAGCGAGTGGTTTATAGCTGGAAATGCATGCAATGTTGTCTTCGCTCAGGTTACTAATGGTTCAAGACCAAGCGAGGCTAGGTTATTACCCGCCCACCGTCTGTGCGTAGGTGCTACGGAGCCTGAGCCGAGTGCCTGATCAGTATTTAGTGCTAATAGTACGAGAGCTGGTGGCAGAACTCTACAAGTTAGTGTTTAAATTACTATTGCCAACCAATAATTTAAGTACATACATACATATCTTCACGCCAGGTCCCTTATGGGGTAGCCGCGGGGCACGGAGTGTCAAATATCTATAATTTAACTAAGGGTTCGTTACACTTTGTAACAATTGTACATTTACCATACAAGAAACTTATTAAAAATAAGAAACGTCTCATTAAATATACATATTTATTGGAATGAAATTTAATTAGCGCCCAATAAGATATTTTAGTAGTAGGTACCCACATGAAAGTAAATTGATATTTAAATGTACTTAACTGTCTATTTATAGTCAATATATATATAAACGGGTACTTAATCAGTCGATACGTATTTAAATTAATTAAATGCGGACGGTAACAAGAATGTCTCGAACAATTATCGACTTGAAACGATGCAAACTGCGCAAACCGGTCCCATAGTATACATACATTAAAGAAAATTAAATTACGTGAGGGGTTAAATATTTACTATACAAATGAGATTTATTTATTTGTATTATGCGTGTAATATATATTAAAGTTTGTACAAAAAATGACAATAATATTATACAGTAGTACAATTTATTCAGACTACAACTGAAAAATCTTAACGCTACATATATTTCTATTTCTGCTGTTGAATAGCAATGTTCACGTATTATTTACTAATCAAAACAAACAACAATATAAGGCATCGCACATATATAATTATGTTTCAGATTTTTTATTGCATTGTAGTTAAAATCTCGACCAATGGAAAGCACATATGCGTCCTAGGACAGATCACACATGTCTTGGAACAATTCATTCAGCTTGTCTCCCAAGAGTCGTAGATTAAGTAGAGTTAAGTATCCATACCTGATATGGCGCCAAGTGTAATCCTTCCTCGGTATTTTTTTATTTGTTGAACATGCTTTTTCAACAATTAGAAAAGATTTAACACCCTTTTGAGGCTCATAAAAAGGTACCTGAGATTTTTTTGTCCTTCATCGCTCACAATAGTTACAAGAAACTCAGCTATAAAATCGAACCAACATTGATAAAAATGACTATTATTTGTCAATATTGTAATACTTAAAAGTGAGGAAGTATACAAAGAAACTTACGAGAAGAGTATTGACTGTCTCCTTGGTCGAGTCGTTGCAAGCGCGACCCCTTAGGGTAAGGTTCTATGTTCGACCTCGGGTAAGATAGTATAGGGTTTGCTATGTTTAATTTTCTAGTTGTAGTTCGGAGTCTTAATTTGTGCCCAGTGTATGATAATAGATTCATCGTAAAAGACCGAGTCCAACAGTGGAACGCTTAGAGTGCTGATGATGTGCATCATCTGGTTACTGATTATCTTTTAGCTTAATAATAAATTTAATAAAAATGATTATAACTGAAACTATCAACGTTTTAATATTCTGTATTGATTACAATGTATGAAGCGGTCCGCTCTACTTCAATATTGAATATTATCATATCAGTGTAACCCAATTCGCAACACATCTGCCCATATTTCACACAGATAGACGCCCGCTCTATAAATATTATTATTGTAATCTTATATTTCGTCATGTCACTGTATGTTGAAGTACGTCAGGTCTGTAAGGACAGGCACTCTGTAAAGATAGAGTTGCTTTCTATCTACCCTATAAGTGACCTGGCGTCATAATGTAATAATAAAAATGTGGTGCGTCGTTTCGTTTAGTGAAGTTTAGGGAAAATTGTACAACTTACATCTCATATTCATGCCGAAATAATTCTGTTTAATTCGTTTTTTGAGCAGCTTAGTACAGAATCCAGCAAGCTTCATTTAAATGTCAAATTTGAATATGGAAGCGTGTCACTTAACGGACTTTATTGGACTGCAAAGGTTTCTATATTTAATTGTAATGAAGTTGAAATTCAAATAAACTATTTGTTTTTTTATTATTAGTTTATAAGAAATAAATGCTGCAATGGTTTTGTTCAACATTATTATTTATTATTATTATATCATCACGTCAGGTTCCTTAAGAGTTGGGTGGAGAGCACCGAGTACCAGAATCTCTATCCTTACAGACCTGACGTGCTCTTATTACATTCAACACTGTCATTACACACGCATAACGGCTTGGTAGAGTTCTATGAACATGATATTCATTTATGAACAGGGAAAAGAAAAGAAATCGACACGCGCAATTCGTAACCATAAACCATAACTCACTTATCTGCATCTAACGATTTATGTTATATTGTTTAAATATCACGACTGAGGGTAGAAGGAAAAAAGACAAAAGTTCGGTTCGTCGCACTCGTCGAACATCGTCGGTTTTATAATTTTTTTGTGGCACTTCTCAACTCGGACCGTTTTATTCGTTTTTGTGGGCAGCCTTGTACGGCGCACAGCCTTCGTTAGGCAGAGCAAGGTCATTGTGATTTGCTTTTACCCGAGGAGTCTCGTCCGCGGGTTTTTGTGGTACGATTTCGACGTTCATAGAAAAACGCCGCTTTCAATGGTCATAATAATGTACTTTTTTTTCGTGGGCGTCTATTGACTCGCGGCTAGGTTCAGGTAATGTTGACTTTGTAGTATATTAGACTTCGTTTCCTCATGGAAACGAAGTCTAATCTACTACAAACTGGTATGGTTACTGGTATGGTATGAATATTGGTTGTTTTAATTGAATTTATAAATTACTCGCTAACAATGTTTTTTTATGAATGTTTATATAAGTGGACCTGGAAAAAGCATTTCAGGTGTGTATGTAAGGATAAAGATATTTGCCACTCTGTGATCTCTGTCTACCCCTTAAGTAACCTGGCGTAATGACGTAATAATAATATTATAATTTCCATGTTTCCTTTTCTCCGTCTACTTTTTAATTTCATCTTATCACACGTCAGCGCAGTCACGAGTGTCACGCTAACGATTTTTGTACATACATAATATGTACATATACATATGTGAATGATAAAAATCCAGCATGGCGCCCGAGTTAATTTATCCCGTTATCGTACAGATAAATAGTGATAATCCTGGTGATATCATATTTGGCGACAGTGCTGCCCTCTTTGCTTTTCACTTCAACGACAGTTGGTTGAGTTGTAGTTCCAAAACTTTGGTTTGGATTTCATATATTTCTTTCATATATATTACTTGGAGTGCGTTGCAATATACATATTTATTATTATTATTATATCATCACGCCATCCTTTTACGGGGTAGTCACAGACTGCAAAATACATATATCTATCCTGACTGACCTGCTGTGCCTCTTCCAAATTCATCTCTCTTCATACATATTCGTATGTACACTCCAGATGCGGAGACTTCTAACATTTACTTAGACAGCAACAAAACCCAGACCACTTAAGGCAAAATAGCAACAGAAATCTTATAGCATGCCTCGAAATGAGAGTCATTTATTCGCAACACTAATAACAGCCCCCACGTCTTCATAACACGTCGCTGCCAGGTCCCATTTAAAAGCGATTTAGCGAACGGCCTCGGACACGAAATAATATTTTCTTCTCAAATGAGCCGAGTTCCCAGGCCATTGTCGACGCGCCGCCTTTTATGGAGGGCTGCGGGTGCAGGCGGATCACAAACCAGATTCTTTCGTTTTAATCTTCACAGATATTTCGATGGGGCGACCGCTGATAAGTGTGTCTCGTTTATTCCGCGGCTAAATCTCTCCTTTCACGTAATTTATAAGGTGCGACCGTCGCGATAATTCCTCGCGCTTTGCGCGTTGATTAAGATATCACTTTCGTGTGAGTGAACGTTTTAAACCGTTCAAGTCGTATATTCGGACAAACGAGCGGTCAGTGCTTTTATTTAATTTAACTTATTTGTTGCCCATATTATATAAAATTACAGGTTTCTTGCAGTCCTCTATATATGTAGGCTTTATCAATACCCATTCTCGCCCTACTCCGTTGGAAAAATGATTTTTAAAAGAGTAGGTACAAAGTTTTTTTTCATACACGATTTGTGGTCTGGTTTTAATTTAATTCTACTCCAATCTATTCTAATATTGTAACTCTTTGAAGTCATAATAGTACACTCTGATCTATTTATCCATATATAACAAAAGAAATATTATAACATTGTTAAGCCATATTCCTTAAAAGGTTTGGCAGAGTGTATCGAGACCCACGATGCTTTTTCTACAATCATACATGTCTTCAAGCCAAGTCGCTTATAGTGTGGGCAAACATCACAAAAACTCTACTAAAGAAATGAAATTTCAAAAATGGAACACACAGCGCCCTGTACAGACATGTCCTGGGACGCATTCCCTCTAATTGGGCGCACGTCTGCTCTGAACCCAGTATGGTATGAAACTTCGACTACTCTCGCTTCCTTTGAGCTGTGTGCAGTTCATTTGCGAAATTCCGCCACTAATTTACTCTCGGGTTCAGTTTGAAGTTACCAAATTTAAAGTTGGAAAACATTCATTATGTCTATGGTACTTAATACTATTTAGCACTAATTTAGGCTTCATTATTTATCTTTTTATTTAATTAATCTTTATATGCAATGCTCTTAAACAAACAATTAAGTAAATAATTTCCTTTTATTGATTGTTATTTAAATTGTTCGCTCACCACTCCCTATAAATTCTGTTATAAATCACGAATTCTCTTCTCGTCTTAACTGAACTAAAAATATCCACAGAGAAAGCTTATTTTGGTCTTATTCTTCCATCTAAAGAAAAATACGTGATCGTCGTGTTGCTCGAACTATTTGTTCCAGAAAGTTCCAATTTCTAACAATACGTTTCGTGAAACTATTCCAATCTCTAGCGTCTTGTTCTGCCTACGTGCTATTGTGGGTTTCGAGTATAATTATTTTATTTAATCTGTATGAGGTCATTGTTCAAGAAAGTGTAAATTATTCATAAGCATGAACGGTTAATAGACGAATGAGAATGTTCTTCAAACGTTATTTTGTAATTTAAAACATTCGTTAATCGATAAATGATTATTTCATTCAAAATATTTAACGTTGTTTCTCAAATGTAATTTTAACATTTTATTATTTTTAAATATGAATAGCGCTAATACAGAAAATACAAGGATTATTATTATTATTTTTTTATTTTTTTTTCAACCAATTACAATTCCACTGCTGGAATACGGGTCTCCTCTCATATTGAGAAGGTTAAGGCCATAGTCTGCCACGCTGGCCAAGTGCGGGTTGGCTGACTGATTATTTTTATGGCTTTTTAAAATATATTGCAGTTTTTATTTAACAACACAGACATGTTCTAGCCAGGTGGGTGTACTTTACGGGCTCCTTATTCATGTATATCCTCATTATACACACCGGGAAGTAACATAAACTGAAACCAAAGCAATACGACTCGGACATAATCTCTATGAAGATCTGGTTTACAGAACACAAAAGGTTATATCTCGTTAGTATCAGCTCGTTTTACACCCAGTTAGGCGCACTCCTACCGAGGGCCCATTGTATCCCTTGTTATGGTAAATACTTGCCCTCCGGCAGCCGCTTCTCATGTGTTCGAAGCTGTAAGTGCTTCGTTAGGCGTGGAATTTTAGTTTATACTTGTTATTAGTGTCTGTGAATGTTTGGCCGAAATATTGTTAGCTAGTTTTGAGAAAATTACGCATTACAACTTACAACGATATTTAACTACAATGAAATATACAGGAAATTAATTAATTGTTTGTCTGTGGTACGGATGTTTATATGAAAATAATATTAGAGTATATTAATTAATAATAATTTATTGTTTTCCTTATTATTGCTATGTCGTCACGCTGGGTCCCTTACGAGGTATGCAGATAACATAGAATGCTGAATATCTCTCCATTAATAGATCTGTCGTGCTACTATTTTTTGATTGGTTACTGATTTTTCTCTTGTTATTAACAATGTCCTATATAATACTATTGAAAAGCTTCCATAACACGATTTTAATCACATAACCCTAGTTTATTACACACATGTATCCACGACAGCGAATCAGGCTTATGCCTTCCATCATACTGACTTAGGGCTTGTGGGGAATTCGCTACCTATAAATATAATG
>DWDT01003649.1:0-12041 GCA_018245595.1 Microceris scylla | reverse complement strand
ACCATAAATATGCCCCTTATTATCATCAATCTACATTACTTTTAGTAAAATTAACTCAATAAATAAATATTACGTTTTTTAAGAATTCAATTGAGATTTGATCATTCGCAAGTTCTATTTGTTCTTGAGTGTCATAGATCTTACAAAATGAACTCAAAATTACTGACTACCGTATGCAGTTAAAATTTACTTGAAATCCCAACACTTTAAAGCAATGGTTTGAGACATAAATCATTGGAAGTCAGTTCTGATATCATAGATCTACAATATTTCTACAAAGCCTTATTATTATATATGTATATAATAAGAGAATATACCTTCACTTAATAGTTAGATCTACAACTCTCCAATGTAAGTAAACAAGCATACTGCAATATTAGTAACTCAGTATAGTGATTGCAGTACAAAAAAATTATATAAAGTACTTTAATATAATAAGATGTATAAGAAAAAGTATTCCTAAGAAAGAGTTCTATATAAATATAGCACATTTAATTTACACATGGATAAGGTAAACAAGTCGAAATTGTGTTGGTTCTTTTTAAAACTTTGGAACCAAATGTACAAAACAGTGAATTTGAGCATAGGCATGAAATACATAAATGGAAGAGAGAATGAGCAAAGTCTAGTTACTGAAACCATGAACACATATTTCTACAACTAATGGAACTTAACATACATTATAAAATTAAAGTTTACACTCGAAACCCATCACCAAAAGAATATACTAAGAGGCCATTCCTCCAACTACATTTTTTATGAATGATGATGTAGTTTGGGTTTTCATTAGGTACAGTTTTTGCAAATCAGCAAAGTTATCAATCCTTCAATCAAGTAAATCTAGAGGTAATGTTCTTTTAAAAAAAACCAAATTATTATTATTCTATAAAACATTTCAACACTACAATCCTACTAATAGTGCAAACAAAATGAATAGATCAAATACAAATACGATCAACATAAGACTAAAACATAAACATAAAAATTAAACTAAGGATTCCTCATATGTGGTACAAAAATACATTTGGATTTCTGTTGACATGTAAAACAAGATAAAGATTTGGATAGCGTGATTCAAGGCAAATAAGTATATATGTAATGGTACAGCATTAATACATTTTGTATTTAAATTTTATATAAACAAAAAATTGATTAATACTTCACATAAACACACAGTAAAAATGTACTGAGAAAACAAGTTTGCTTAAATAGATATGATTACTTCATGCGGTTCATTTTCCTTTCTATTTTCTTGCGTTTTTTCTCATCTTGTTCAGTGTCTTCAGGTGCCTCTTGGAAGAACCAGGGTCCCAAGATATGCTTCCAAAGAAGGTAGAAAGCTCTCATGGGCAGAAGGAGCAGCAGCAACCAAAAGTATGCCGAAAACGCTGCTAGTACATGGGTGATGGAAGACAGAATTACCACATCTTTGACATGTCTGAAATGAAAATAATATATCAGGATAAAACTATTATTTAACACATAAAAACGCCATTCTTCTTGTGTTAACCATTACTTCAACTCTATGACACTCAAATCTTCTGCATCAAAGTATTCTACTGACTCATAATATCTTAGTTAGTGTTTGATAAGAATACATATTATAAATATTTAACATCATCATCATCATCATCAGCCTATTTCAGTCCACTGTTGAACATAGGCCTCCTAGTTTAGAACAAAAGAAAAACAATAAATGGCAATTAGAAGTCTCAAACATTTCTATTTTTGTCTTCATACATTTGTAAATGAGTTAAGAACATTTTCAGACTCTTATTGGTGGCTGGAACAGGTCTGTACAATGTAAATGTTTTCATAACATCCACTCTTTTTGGAAAATTAGAAATGTTAGTACACTAATATAACCACACTTTTCCACCATCGACCAAGGTTAAAATATTGAGAGTATTTTGACAAGATTGTGCCAGTGATTGAACTCAGATGATCTTCAGGCTTATTTATCGGTGAATGGAAAAGTCTACAGACTGTAGTTTCATAATTTACTTTCCTCTTAACCAATTAGACATTTAAACAAAATAATCTAAACATTGTTTATCATTATTATCCAAAGTTGTAATCTAAACACTGTTTATAATCATTGTCCAAGGTTGACAAATTGACAATGATATGAAGAATCATGTCTTGAATAATAGTGCTGTTTTTTGTCTACTAACTGAAGTGTTCACTGTAGTGAAGTGCATTTACAAGAAAATGTTAATGTCAATGTTTTCCATTTTTGGTTAGAAAATAATCAAGTATAATAATTATTGTGTGGTACTGAACACATTAAGCAAGTTCTATTTAGTGTCATAATATGCTTCTTTGTAGGCCTCCAACATGGTTGTAAACAAGCAATAGTAGGTGCATAGTGAAAGTCATAATTTAAGAATTCTATCTTTGTTGTGTGGTGTAGAACTGATACATATAAATATGTGTACTGCATAGATGTAGTTTTTAATTCTGTCATCATTTGTATTGCCTACAGTTTTTGAAAACAGCCTTACTTTCTTTGACTATTTCTATATCAGAAATAGAAAATTACTTACTCGCCCATACCACCTTCCATATTCAGGTCCAATCCAGGGTCTATGATCTGGCCGTTATCGGAGTAGCGTGGGCGACTGATGTATAGCATCATTTGGTAGCAAGTCACATAGATCACAATAACAAAAAAATTGAAGAACTGTGAACCATAAGAAATATTAGGAATTACTACTCTGTAGAGCTCAATACTTTTATCCATTACATTCAGTGTACAATCGATTTGTGCTTGGTTATTTGAATAGGTAAATTTGAGTGTATTTACAATCAGATTAAATATAGATAGTAGACTACATAAATTTACATTATAATCTGCATAACAGAGCATGGTATTGTCAGAGTCAGTTTATGTTTTTGTTATATTTTTCATGCTCTATTTCCTTGATTAGTATCTACAGGTCAACATGGTTCAGGCACAAAACTTGTGACATGAATTACTTAGAGGCTGAATAATAGAAGGTTTAGTGTATTTATAGCTGGTAAATGGTCATATTTCCATAACAATAATGCCAGTTGCATCATGTTAACCATCAATTCCGTGCCAACACTTCTTCACACAGTATTTTAAATAATGTTGTGTCATGTCGATTGAAGTTAATAATGATATAAAGCCACTTACAATGGACACGCCCGTAAGCTTGTCAAAGTAGAATATGGCTGTTACAAGGTTGTAAAACAGCCCTGCGCCCAAAGACATGTTGCGATAGAAATTCACGGTCGCCACATTCTCTGTGAGAATCTGTTTGGAGCCTTTGGTGGGCACCTTTCCCTTGTGCTGCTGAAAATAATAAAGCACCACATACATATAAATGGTACACATGTACATAATTATATAGAGGATCAATTACACTCCCAATTCATTCAATTGTATGAAGTATTGTCCATCTTAGCAGTAGACTGTGAGGCGAGTTACCGATAGACAATATGTTCATCATCATCAGTCTATCTAGTTCACCACAGGACATAGACCTCCCCAGAAGGGCTTTTGCCCTTATTTCCCCTGCTGAGCTTACAGGTTAAACAGCATTTAATACTGTTGACAGCATCTAGTATGGCCTAAAACTTCTAAACACCTTATAATAGATAAGGCGGGTATTAACTAATCATCATCGTCATAATCAGTCTGTCATTACCCACTGTGAGACAGACTTTTCCAATAGCATGGCCGTAAATTCGATTATCAGCAATTCGTATCCAACCACTGCCAGCAGCTTTGTCACATCATCACTTTAACTATCTGGAGTGTTTTCCATGTTATGATTTCCAGCCTATAAAATTTTTTCTCCACTGGTTGTCAGTTGCCAATTCAGCTTGCTAATTCTTTGGACTATGTTGATAAATTTGGCTTTCTTTCAAATCACCCCATATCATCCTTCAGAGAGGCTCTGAGTACAGCCCTTTCTATAGCTCATTGAATGACCTTAATTTTGTGGACCAATCACACCATGGGTGCCCATATTTTGACTCTTTATATCATAAAAAGTAGGACACACTCTTTAAAGACAGGTCTTAAGCTTTATGGTGTCGCTGACTAAAAAATGGATTGATGGATTAGATCTACTGTCCGACCAAAACAGATTTTTTAGCCGAAACCAAAACCGAACTTTCGGCCTCGCTCTCAGTTTCGGCCGAAAGCGAAACTTATTTCAATATATTTAAAATCTCTATTGTATACTGAAATCAAGTGTATTTTAAATTTTGCAAAACACGTAACGCGACGTATAGAGCGTAATTTACGATCACAATTTTTTTTTAATTTATCTGCATATTCTTTTTAGTAAATATTCTTTTTAGTAAATAGAGTTAAATTTAATAAAAACACAATCATCATAGTACGTAACAAATATAATCAAATTTTTTTATGTCATGAACATGAATATGCCATTTGTCCCGGATTTATAAAATTCGGGACATTCATTTCGTATTCATTTTATAGTTTATTGCAAATTAAAAACAGATTCATGCCTTATTTTATTAAGTCACCATGCGCGACCAACGGAAAAAGACAAGGCGGTATGACTGACTGGGTTTTTCATTCGCACGAGCTCCGATCTGCGGGTTCCGTCATAGTTAAATAAAATTACTTAATCGTTTGGATGGAAAATAATGTTTAAATAACAAATAAGAATGTAATTCAACAACAATTACGTATAAACACGCAAATCCAAGTAAAATTAAAATCTGAATCGAATATAACTAGCCTTGTCATTTAAAAATAAAACTCAACAAAATGCAGTTCAATAACAAATAATTGCCACTGATTTGAAACAAATAATATTAAAAGTTCAGATTAAAACAAAAGAAATACATACTTAACAAATCACTGCGCACTACATAACCTTAAGTCAACGTGCTTACTGCGATGAAGGGCTGCGAGCTTTCGGCGCGGCTGAAAGGTTCGGCCATTTTTTGGCCGAAACCGAAACTAAGGCCGAAACTAGATTTCTGGGCCGAAACTGGCCGAAGTCGAAAACGAACCTTCACTTATTAGATCCGTCCATGCGTCCACGCTAATGGTGCTATATGAGAATTATGGGCTTCTAACAATTCCTTTCTACCTGAGCAGTTTTCATGGGAACAGCTGCCTGAAGGTGGTGGACACCCCACCTTTTTGTATAAAGACTTGAGAATGTCTACTATATAATGACCACCCAAATTGTACTCTTCTACAACCCTCCCTCTAGAAGTTCTTCCTACCCAACTGCAACAATTGCCTAAGGTGGACTTACTCCTGAATAACTGCCAGAAGGACACCATGAATGGCAATTGGTTCTAGAAGATATATTGATCAGTAATTTATGTTCAATGTAACGCCTGTTATCCTCGAAGGGGTACACAAAGGAGTGTCATACACTCCCGCATTTCACCAGTTAGGTTTACATCCCTTGGAATAGGTGATGAACCTGCTGCCATACACCAGACACAGATCCCAGACTCCGAGTCACTACTAGGAATTCTAAATTAGAAAAATCCAATCGTACCCGACCCGGGATTTGCACGCAGGACCTCCCGCTCAGCAGTCACGCTTGCAATTCAACCAATAATTTAGAATTCAATTTGATTCTAGTATTCAATGAGTAATTTAGTTTTACCAAAAGTTACTGTTTAATATATATTTCAAGTCTTGCTGGTTTCAACCATGATGATAGTGTTATTAACTACCATGACAACTATTGATATTTCCCCACCATTTCTAGTGTAACATCTTGAACATATTCCTCCATGGCATTTGTCAATAATTTGGGAGGAATGATGTACATTTGGCTTACCTATCTATGCAGGAGGACAGGTTCAGATGGCTGATTTTAAAATTAATTAATTAACATTTATTAGTTAATGCTTATGTCTACTAACAATATCAAAATATGGTAGACAATAAATATTTGTAATATGTAGAATACATAAATGACCCAACAGAAAAATAGTAACAAGATTGTTATTTGAAGTTAATTTATGAATATTAATTGATATTTTTAGATAAATTCAGCTTTAAAATAATATCTCAGTTCCACCAAACACTGAAATTGATTGATTAAAACCCATTGATTAGTTTAACTGGAGCAAACCAGAATTATCGTAGGATCTCCCTGGTTAGCTGGATGTGGTGAGAGGTAGACAGAGTAATGGCGCTGTTTGGAGGAATGCTATGTAAGTAACGAATTCAAAGTATGGATTTTACTGGATTTTTTTATGGATTCTACTGAAATAAATATACGATATGGTATAGACACAGCTAAAATACAATGAAAAAATATCCACTTTAAGCAAATATTTCATAAAGTTAATTGATTTCCTATTATAATTATAAATATAATATAATTGTACCAGAGTTATAAAGTAAAAACTTACCGGCGGCATATTCTTGATATTTCTTTTAAAAACTACGGGAATTAATTACTTAATCGGTTAAGATTTAGTACGTAGTGGTTACTTATTCAATGTTTCGTAATATGATTCTTCACTGCATTAACTTATTGGAGCAATTTGTCTATTCACTAGGGGATACAAAAATATAATACCACCAGTACCTATCGAATATCGATCAATGTTTATGTCAAAATCAAATTTGATGGTACGTCACGTATTGATGTTACATGTCATCCAATCATGTGGCAGTACGTTCAGAAAAAAATACCTTTTTTCTGCAAACTTTTTTATAATAACAACAATTAAAATATCTATATATTTTGTTAGATTATACTTTCCACTTATAAATTAATAATAAATTTGTTAATAAAGTAAACCTTATTTTTTAAAAGGTAACTTTATAAAACTGGTTAAATATTTATACATAATATTACAAAAACACTTCAGGATAATTTTCTTTATTATTTAGTTAAATATTGTAAACATAGCTGGATGGTTTTAATGCACATTGCTTTTTATGAATGTTTCTCTGTATCATATCTATGTAAAACTACATAAAATAGCATTTATTGTTAGGATTCTGTATAGTGAAAGCCGCATCATATTAGCTAGTTTTATGTAGGACACAACAATCATAAACGTTTTCAGAAATCTCATTTTTCCTTATCTACACGTTCCGTGCGTACGGGTACATTGTTTGTAGTTATTGTAATCATTAAAACAGAAAACATTAAAAACGGCAGCATAAACGAGTACTGTCATTTGCCAAAAGACCCAAAAGTGTTTTGCAAAGTAGCAACAAGCTAAGTCGTTGTTTCCGAGTGAAAGATCAGAGCGATTTCGTTTCGTTTTATTGATTTTGAATGAAAGTCTGATAAGCAAAACTTAGTGAAAAGTAATATATAATTTTCGTATATTATATTATTTTCGAGAAGCTGAGTAATAACGCGCTTTATAAAAAATGAAACTTGGCGACGACCTTGTTTTAGTTAGACCCTGACCCTCAAATGAGTTTGGCTAAGTTTTTTGGCTAATTCGTTTGTTAGAAGCTTCATAACTTGGTGTCTTCATGAGCGGACCGAGATTTCTCGAGACGCATACCATCATAATTAAACTATTTACGGGAGAGGTGAGTACACATGGCTTATAAGTTTACGTAAATAATTGTTGTTATCATTAATATTGTATGCACATAACCTGTTACACCTTTACCGTTGTAGATATTTTGTATGTTTTTGTTGATCTTTATTTTGCTGTAACATAGATAATAATAATAAAACATTTTTTTATTTGTAATTGTACAATTACAAGGTTGTCTCTAATATAATTGTAGTACTATTCAGTCTCGATATCATAAAAGATTCAGATGTCAACATAACAACAGACTAAAGTTCTATTGAAATATTAAAAAAACATACATTTAATCACTAAACAATCAAAAAGAAAGTTGTTACATTAGTACATTCATGAATTTCAATAGATATTAATGATATAATTAAGTCTATGATAATTATATTAAAATATGTCCAATGCTCCAATTCTATCATGTATATTTTATTGTATGCTATAAATATTTTAGTAGACAAATAAAAATAGATAGCAATGTTAGTAAAACACTCAGCCAATATACACTGATCAGCATGGTAGACCATTGCCTTATTATTTCTTGTCATTCTAAGACATCTGTGTTCATCAGCAGAGCAATGAAAGGGTTGATGACAACAATTATTATGATGCTTTGTAAATTACCTATTATTGCATACAGGGTCATAAGTTCTCTTCACAAAAAGGTTTGCTAATAGTTAATATTTAAATAGGGCCTTGGGAACATTTCAATTTCTACCTAAAATGTTGTTAGTCTAGTGGATATAGTTTATAGTAATATTTAATACATTATTGCAGAGATATGTACAGACATGAAGAACTATGATCCATTCATACAACAATTACATAGTTACTAGCTAATGACAGTTTAGCAAATTTTAATATTTTTCTTTTTTTTGTGCTTTAAGTGGTGTATTCAATAGTGAATTCCACTTCTTATTGTTAAGAAATTCATTAAATTTTTAGGTCTTAGTGATAAACAATATCTGATAGATGGTTTAGCCAATAATTTATCTCTCTACCAACATACAAGTAGTGTGGCATAGCAAGCTTTAGGCCAGTACTTATCTAAAAGGTCCATAGCCAGCAGTATGGTGTCAAAAAGGTTTACCCACTTCATCCAGTCACCAGCTTGTTCAAGAGTTGTGTTTGCTTTATATGAGAAAATAGGTAATCATAATTTTGAAAAAAATTTACCAATTGTCATTTAAGTACATTTTTTTAAATTGTAGGTTTTTCCTTACTGTAGAGGGTAATTGACAAATTTTTATAAAAGTTATATAAAAATTCCTTCCATCTGTTATTTAAAGACAACTTTAAAAGTAGATATATGAAAGAAAGTTATCCATAAACTGAATGTAGGTATATCATACAAATTATTTTTTTTTATTTATTGTGAACATGTGTTTTTGACACAACATTAAACTAAAAAAATCACTTCTAATAGCTGTATTGGAGAACAGTAGGTACATAATTTTGTATTGTACCTAATACTAATTATTGATTAAATAATATAAAAACTTACCCAACAATAAGGCAGGTTAGAGAATCACAGTAGAATAATAATATTCCAAAATCAATGTATTAGTTTTGGTTGTGTTTCATGATATCTAAACCAGATATAATAATTATTAGTAGTCTGCCTATTTGCTAGGCTAAACATAAAAAAAAAAATTATGGTTCATTCAATTGCTTTTTAGAAATTGGTTGTAATCAAAAGTCTTCAATCAAATCTTATTTCAATTGAGAGAAAATAAAACTGTTCAATTGATTAATAAAACAGTCAAATAAACATAAAAACACTCTTTATCACTCCACTTAATATCATTATTGTTTCCCATCACACATGTACATATACATACATACATAATGTTATTCGACAAGAATCTTTTATAAATAGTTTAAGGAACGTAATTGGAATATGCAAATATTTTTCCTAAATGTTTACAATATTTTACCCTGTATCTTTTACTGTATGCAAGTTTTAGATAATAATATGATGTGTATTTATTTATGTATACATATGATAATATGTAATAAATATGATTAATTAATAATTATCTGAACAGGTCATTAGTTTAAATGTATTCAACGGCTTGGTATCATAAACAGAAAAGAAATGAAAGGAAAAAATTTAGCAATCTATACCTTTATAAAAACAGTTAGTTCTTCTAAAGTAAGTTTCATGTTTATAAGAATATCTTAATACAGTTGTAAATATTTATACATTTGTAAATATTAAATGATATGAATTTGAAAGTTTTGGTTGTGAGGTCACAATATGAAGTCACAAAGTATTTCCACTTATTACTTTTATCTAGTTAACAGAAAATATTGATTTACATAATATTAGCGTAAATATAAAAATCAGTAAAATTTTAATGTAGATTATAGATTATTATATATAGATTATATTATGGATCAAATTATAATTCATATTATGAACTTTTTTTACAAGTTATTTATAGACTTTTTTTATTTTTAACTTCTGGGTCTATCTTAGAGATCTTTACTTGCTAATATCTAGGGGTTGTAGTTACAATTTATTACGTAAAATCATCCTTGTAATCTCTGAAGGGATAGGCAGCGGAGTGTAGTACACTCCCATGTTCCACCAATTACGTCTATGACCCGTGGGATAGGTGATGAGCCTATTTTCAAACACTGGGCACAGATCCAGACTTCTAGTCACTACTAGAAATCCTAAATTAGAAAAATCCAATAGTACCCAAGATTCGAACCCAAGACCTCTCGATCGGCAGTCGCGCTTGCAACCACTCGACCAACGAGACAGTCAAATTAGCTTATTTTTAATATTACATTAAATTACCTTAGTCAAAATGTTATATCTATATCTGTCCTAAATCTGGATCTAAAATAATATACGTATATCTGGTTGAGACTACATCAAGTTGATGTTGTCCGTCTTCATGAAATTCAGCCAATTTTTCATCACATATAATCTTTTTGTCATTCCACTGTCAGACGCGGGTCTCCTTTTAAAATGAAATGGATTAAGGCCATAGTATACCACACTGGTCAAGTGCGGATACACGCTTTAGAGAAGAGTATCAAAAACTCCGAAGTTCATAATTTTCCTAAGATTTTTACTATGATGGTTATAGTAAATGATATTTTTGTTCTTAATACGTTGACGGTTTTATATAAAAAGAAAACTTCCGCACCTGTATTCAAGCCCAGTCTCCCCCGGTACGGGACAATATATTTCTAACGAATATACTATCTCAGATTCATATAAAGAACTTTTTAATTAATTTCTTTTTTATTCGTGTTTGCCTTAAGTTTTTCAATGAATCAGTTACGTTACCTGGCACGCAAGAAACAAATGATGGCTTTAAACTTTTTAATGGACTTCATATTTCCACCTCCGGCCTATCTTGTGTTTAATTAATTGAATACTTAATTGGAAAGTATCTACATATTTCCATTGCACAAAACTTGTTACGATTCATTTTACGATAATATCCTTACATTGAGTTAGTAATTAATTAGTGGCAACGAACAAGACATACTTAATAATTTTATATATTACAAACATAAAGAAAAACATCTTCACGCGGGTAACTTCCGAAGGGGCAGGCAGAGGAGTGTAGGACACTCCCGCAATTCACTGTCGCGCCTGGATGTTTACTAATAATATAAATTAAAAATATATTAATTTTCCTTTATACTTGTAACTTTACACCTGTATTCGCTTTGATGATATCAGGTCTCACAATGGATAATTCCCCATTAATATCTTTGAAGTGTTGTGAATCCGGTGTAATTAAATAAATAACTCTGTTGAACTTCGAAAATATCATAATACATGTAATTGAAATATTTAGTTGCTGATATTTAAATACAATACAATTTGTCTCGTAAAAAACTTGCTATATTGATTTATTTGTATTTTTGCTAGATATTATTATCTTCATAATAAAAACTAAACGTTTTTACTAACCACACATAATATCAAGCTTTTAGAATATCTGAAAACGAGTTGTTAGTAAAGTGCATTTTTCTGGATTCTATTCCCATCTTTACATCATTGTCATCGTCATCAACCTATCTCAGTCCACTGCTGGACATATGCCTCCCCCAATGAACGCCATCGGGCCCTGTCCTCGGCTGGTCGCATCCAACATCTGCCTGCAGCCTTAGCCGTTTGTGTATGAGGTTTTTAGTGAAAAAATGCTTCTTTAGCCCTATATATGACGGCGGCCTTTATTGCACGTTCGTATCAAATATAGAACGTGCTAACAATTGGAACAATCCGAAGTGTAAACGATTCTAAATAAATTCTTATCAGGCAATGAAAATACTACGAGCATGCCAACAGATTCTCACTCAGAACCAATACTGAATTTCAATATGTAAAAAGTTAAGTATTTCGGATATTTCTGACGATAGTAAAAATCAGTCAATCGTTAAATTTATCATATACTAGCGGACCCGGCAGACGTCGTCCTGCCCGGATAAGCAGTGTTACATTCAATATTTTATTTTAAAATGATTTCTGTGTAGCT
>DWDT01003648.1:0-12042 GCA_018245595.1 Microceris scylla | reverse complement strand
ATATATTTTAAGTTTCAATGAAGATAATTCTTTGTAAAATATTAATGAATTCTAGAATTTGTACCCCAGACACTATGACGAGTTAAAATTTAAACCTTAATTAAACTTTAATTATAATTATATTATAGATGCATTTGTAACTGTATTTCCTTTTATTGTTTTAGTTATTTAGTATCAATGCTAGTTGAAAACAGCCCGATAAAAACGCAAGACTTGACCGTGCCACTTACAAGCATCCTCGCCAATTATTCTCACGTGCACGTGGTTTTAGAGGAGTTAGACAAAAATATTACATTATGGAAAACCATGTAAGTAATATGTATTAATAGAAAATATTATAATAATTTTTAATCCACACTTTGTAATTACAAATTTATCTACAAGGAGATATTTGGCATCTGATGCTTTGTACCTACCGCGTAAGAACAATACGCTAACATTTGTACAATTATATCTTCAAATAAAAGTTTTTACATATCGATGTGAGAGTAAAGTAATATTACATTGAAATATTTTTCATGTGTGTTCATCCGTTTGCAGTTACACATCTCTGGACTCTGTGGTGACGACCATTGCTTCATCATTACACACAGAAAAGGAATTTAGTGATGTAAGTTTATTTATGACTCAATTTACTTTTGTGTTATTAGAGTTGGTCGGCCTTTAACAAATAAATGAATCAACGTTAAAACTATAAATTATGACGATATTGCATTGTATTTATTACATTGAATGGCTATTTAATAACTTCTTTGATTAATACTCGAATTTTGTAACTATAGAATAATTCACAAGATATGAATGAAAAGAGGCGTAAAGTTGGGAATCATGGTGACGGTGGTGAATAGAGCAGTAGTGAATATGATAGTGATTAGGGCAAAATGAAAGGGTTATTGGTTCCATTCGAAAGTAATTTGGGGCATCATTGTCAAATCGGATCATTTCAGAACAGTACAAGGAGGATAAATGATGATTAGGAATTAAAATGAACACTTACTAAGGCTATCAATAATAAAAGACTTAAAATCTGAGAGTGGAATAGCCAAAACGGCAGTTGAACTTGATTTGAAGATAATGAAAGTAGAGATATTCGCTAATGCTATATAACTATATCCTGATAAATCCACTAAAAGATCTCTGCTATTGAAAAGGGTTGTCAAACAAAGTGTTGTCAGTGTATTGTCAAACAAGAGTGTCATCAAACAAGGGCTCGTCTCATATAATGAATGTGTGCTTAGCGTGGAGTGGTGATCGAGGGACGGTCATTTAGGTCGAAATGACAAAGCAATTAGTGCGGTGTCAATAAAAACCCTTATACTAGCTTTATAACTTAGTACATACACGTGAATCCTGATGAAAGGTGTATAGAAACAACAAAGGGGTAAAATGGGGTAAAATTAATTCATAAATTCGTTTTCTGGCACCTGAATAATATACGCTAACCTGAAGGCTAATATATGTATGTATTTTCTTAAAAGTAAAATTATCTAATCCCTGACCTATAAGAACCAATTTAGCGGAAGAGAGAACCAATGAAAGCTTGGCACACCTCCAGAAGTTCTGCTGAAAACTGACATTGACCTTATAATCTTGACTTCGTATATCAGTGACCTATTTGTTATAATTGTTGACAACAAACCTTAACGCAAATATTTAATTTTACCTGTTTTCAATCTTTAGTCATTGGCTTTTTAAAGATATTGACCGTGTGTATATACATGATTCTGGAAGCAAGCAGAGGAACGTAGTATACTCCCATGATTCACCACTTTTTTTTCAGGCCACTATGAAATTGTTAGTACTAAATATTAAATTTAGAGTTGCAATTATGAAATACAAGAAATATATATGAAATAATATAGTAATAAGAATGAATAATACAACAAATGCAGCAAATGCGGGAGCAACAATATATACATGTTTACATAATTTTCCTGTTCTTCCAGTATGAGTCCTGGCTATCTTCTTGTACGGAGTGCAGCGAGGAAGCAGTGGTCGCAGCAAAGAAAGTGTTAACTAAGTCAAGGGTCATGACCGCTTGGGCTGATAACCATAAATCTAACATCTTGGACGTCCTCAAAAATAACGCAGTTATTAGGTCTATGTCGATAAATGTGTTAATCTTCGGCGTACTAGTGGCTATTATTTTTTGATAATATGATAAATCATTAAACAGTTTTTATTGAATCAGTAATTATTAATTTCTTTTACTTTTTTATTTAATTTCTCTATTTTAAGAATATGTAATAATTAATACATGAATAAATAGGTTACGCTACGCTTTAGGTTACTTTAAATTTTATTTTGAAAAAAGAGATCCTACTCCACTAATCGACTAATCTACGAATTGAAGCTTAATAAATATGTTTTTGGACATTAATAATAATGTTATAATATCATACCAGATCCCTTACGGGGTAGATGGAGAGCAACGAATGCCAAATATATCTATCCTTATAGACCTGACGCGCTCATTCTAAATTCATCGCTCTGTTCATAGACGCACGCCTGTTTAGTTTTCCTTCTGTACTTCGGCTTTATAATTCTATATACTTTGTTTTTCCTTTTAATTAGACTTTATTATTATTTATTATAATACTGTATTTCTACACTGTTTTCTAGGCTTGCTTTTTTTAATGTGTTGTTAGCTGGCCTGTTGCCAGTGTCGGACGTATTTTCACATGGTTATTTTGAAATAAAAATACTATATTGTAAAACGACTTTATTAAAACGTTTGCCTGTGAATTTATTTTAATCCTGTATTTTCTACATACTTAGATACTTTCTCGTAGCATTAATTTCAAATCTCATCTCAAGATTAAGAATATGAGATCTTTAGCTAACATCGCGGCTGCTAACATAAATGGCAAAGCAACCCCGCCAACGCAAGTTAGCGTTGAATGTTAGTTCATTTTAATATTAGTTTTATGAATGCTTTGTATAATGTTATGATTAATATGCTAATTGTATATAATAAAAATATTATTTTAACAATTTAGAAGGAAACATGTTGGCAGCACTGGTGTAATTATTACTCAGCTAGGTCTTGGCTATTGGGAAAATGGCTTATTTCGTAAACGAAATGACGTATTTTGCAAGCTCCACAATTCAGTGTAAATATAGGAATGAATGAACCAATGAAAGAGTTAATATACGAACGAATCAATGAATGAAGGAATGAATGAATAAACGAATGAATTAATGAAGAATTGAATGAATAAAAAAATAAATACTCGTAAAAGCCTGAAATATGTATATCTTATCAAGTAAGATAAGGTAAGATAGCAGTTTAATATAATTCTTAGCAGGTAAGACTCTTCAACTCTGAATTTAGCCATATAACAGATCGTCATTACTATAAACATTTAAATACAGAAAAATCATCATCATCATTATCAGCCTATTTCCGTCCACTGCTGGTCATAGGCGTCTCCAATAGCTCGTCACTGATAAAAATAAACTGATACAGAAATAAAATTTTAGTTTTTTTAGTTTTTGTATTAGACCAGGCCGAACGTTTTTTGCCGAAACTTTATCTGAAATTAAATGGGTTACATCTATCATAGACAATAAAGGTTATATTTTTCTATGCATGCACAGATAGCGTAGGTGACCGCATTAAGTCTTCAAATGCACGTATAACATTGTTACTCCCACGCGCAATACTTTATAGAATCCAGCTCTGGACAATGGCATGCGGTAATGGACCACCATTAGCTTTGTGTGATCACGACGAGAAATTGTTCGAGTTTTTATGAAGAGAATGTTACAGTAATGAATAACTTTAACTATTTAAATACCATTATACTGTGTAGCTGACTACGCCCTTTACCTTTCTCAACTTAAGAGGAGACCCATATCCGGTAAGGGAACGATAAAAGGATTTATGGTGTTAGTGATATGTGTTTCTGGTAATAAGTTTTAATATTAAAGGAAAGCTATGCTAGTGTGCTATAATATACAATTGCTACGCCTACATGAAATAAATTTTTTTAATATAGTAGTAATTTTATGTAGGTACATATTATGTATTGTATAGTAAGTAATTGAATATTTATGGTAAAATAAGGGGCTCTTTTTAAAGAAAATTCGTGTGATGTCAAAATTTCTACCGAAGTTGGATAGAAGCAGCAGCAGGTAACAAACATACACAAAATACTTCGGAAATATGTTAATTGCAGTTACTTCTAATTAATTTAATACAAATACTTAATTTGCAGAAATTAATAAATATAACTAATTGTAAATAGAAACCGGATTATGTGCATTTGCATATACATTTGCATATTTAGCTAATTCCAATGCTCATTGCATATTTTTAAGACCTAGCGATGATGTGTACGTTTGCTATATTTACACTTTTTTTGGGTAAGTCTAGTCTAGTGACGTCAATTCATATGTAAAGATTAATTCTGTTCAAAGAATTAGTCGTGCATGATATATTCACACTAGTCAATTTGTCATTGCATCGGTTGTATATTTGTTCAATTTTCAGACAACTTTGGAGCAATTTTCTTCCATATCGCATGCATTAATTTTTTTTTTCAATCAATTACAATTCCACTGCTGGAATACGGGTCTCCTCTCATATTGAGAGGGTTAAGGCCATAGTCTGCCACGCTGGGCAAGTGCGGGTTGGCAAACTTTCACACACCTTAGAAATTTTTTTCTAAGATGATAGGAAGTGATATTTAAACTTAAAACGCACTTTTTGTAAAGAGGTGCGCGCGCGAGAGAAGGATTATCAGCGTTGAACTTTTATATAACTACATATATTGAATAGAATCCTCTCTCCAAACATCTAATTATGCCACCAAGCGGCAGTTACACGTTAAAGGTATTAACTTCACCTGGTGTTAATAGTTTTTGGCGTTGATTACATATACCTTGTACTAATAACTTATTATCAGTGATGTCTCTAACATAGTCCATAATAATGCAGATATATACCTTTATATGATATATTTATTATTTTCGCTTGTGTTCTTCAATTTTTTCCTTTGAAAAAATTCTGAGTCAATGAAACCTTTTCTCGGATTAACTTTTAAGGCATCAAGACCTGTTTCTTTGAGATGGTTGTAGCTTTAATGTAAGATTTCCATTTTATAAATTGAAATTAAAACAAAACAGACCTAGTGGTGCATTTTCCCTTTTTTACCTTTTCATACTTTCTTGTTATTTTAATATCTATAATTCTTGTGTAATGTTTGATTAGTGTCATAAGAGAATTGTGTTTTCACCAATCAATCAGTAATGTTGTAGGATTTATTAATTACGATTTTATGTCCACGAGTTCCACAACTGTGACAATTTTCACCTTTTATTGGTCCCTTCCCACATTAATCCTCTTCTATACTCATCCGTAGTCAGTCTGTTATCCCCAATATTTCCATCCCTCGGCCGCATTAGTAGTGAAGGTGGTGTCGTTTGTAAAATTGCGGTCGCATCTATTTCGCATTTGTAAAGTATGGCCGGATTGTGCGTTTCCAGCTTAGAGCCGCCAACCCCTTATTGGGGGTTAATCCTCTTTTCGAATGTATCCGACTGGGATAAATCATTTGACGTAAGTAGTAGATTGATTTACTATGTATTGGTTTACGAATTATAGCGCTTAAAATTGGATTGATGCTTCCATCTTATACACGTTATAGAAAGTAATTTTTCACTTCATGTTTTATTAGCAACTATATAATTCACTAGTTAGTAATTATAAAATTTTTTATTCAACGTAGGAAATTCTACATTTTAAAAGTTTGTTTCGACCATAAAATTTAAGAAGTTAAATTTGTGTACTTGTAAATGAAACGTTACTCTATAAAAACTTTATGGTACAAACATCGGCCTTCTTATATTAACTGACTTAAAGCGACTTTGTAGCGAGTTGGCAGTTTTTGTGAACCCCGGGAAACTCCCCTCTCCTAGCTCCTTTGTTGTCACTTAATTCTTTCTCGCCCGGTAGAAGTTTAGCGGTCGCGCTAAAATAAAAGTCCAATGTTTTTCCTCTGCCGTCAAACGGTATCGTTCTCGATTTTAGATCATTAAGCATAAACGGTGCTCGTTTTGCCCGAATTAAGTGTCCCCCGTTTTCTGAAGTAGCTGATATTCTTTTAGTCATCTCTTTTATATTTGACGCCTTTTATAGTCTCTTGTCTTAAAAATGTCTCTTTTAGCGTTGTATTTGTATTTTTGTTGCAAAGTCGTTGAATAAGTGAAAGTAGACAATCGATTAAACGTTCATGACCTACTTGAGACTTGCTATTCTTGACACAACATCGAATACATCATTATATTAACATCATCATTCCCGTTCTTGATAAAATTACTTACGAACAAAGCATGTGATACGTACGGCAGCGGACAGTACAGTTTTTCATACATTATTTTCCTGAGTACAATTAATTGGCTCAAATTTATTCGACTTTACTTTTAATCTTTGTGTGTCCCAGAATCATCAATTTTAATAGGTCGATTTAGTTTGACACATGCGCACGTCGCATATTCGCCGCGAATAGCTCAGACAATGCGATATTAGAATTACTGAGCTCAAACAATTAGGAATCGAGTCATTTGTTGCTTGTAACTCGACGCGTCACTAATTACTATCGCTAATGCACCCGACATTTAATTGTTTGTCCTGCACCGGCTTTCGTATAAACACAACTAATGTTGTCATCGTTCAAGCTGTTTCGTACGGTTTTACATCGCCAGAAGCTTCCAAATCATGTGGTCTAGTTTGTAATGTTGGACAGTTCGTACTATTCAAAGTCGATCGATTTTTGTTATGCGAATTATGCATTGAATTTTAATTGATTTTTGCTTTATACAACATGTAGATACGACGACATTTCTTAAGAAAATTAAAAGAATAGTTATTGCTACGTGGATTTATCTAAGATATTCGATAATTTGTTTTAAAATCGTTCCGTTAATTTTTTTTAAACGAATGTAAAGCCTTGTTAAATTGTTGAAAATAATCCGTTTTTTGTGCCAAGAAATTTCTTTTAACATTTGTTTTGATTATGATATCTATTAGAAGTACATTGTGTTTTAGGAACAATCCACGGTTAATTTAGATTAGTCTCATGTATTGTTTAAATCGTATGTAACTAAATGCAGTCGATAATTGCACCAGCCAATTTAGAATGTTTGTTCTTTCCTAGGTATTCTTTGTGTAAGAAGCATAGCTTTTGTTTCATTATCATTAGTATCTGTGCTTCACACAATTGGTCAGATCAAATTTGATGCCACTGCACTTTAATATAAAATAAATTCAATCGAATTATGAAATATTCGTGTGAATTAGCACATAGTCAATGGAAGCTTCCTCGAAATGTGGAAATTTAATCGCACGGCAAATTCACCGCGTGTGCAACGTACCGTGAGTTCAAAGATGCAGCTTCGCCGCTAAATCTACCTACATATGTACGTGGAACTCCCACTATCGGCACTCTATCCAATCCGGTGACCCCATTTGAAATTCGAACGATCTAAATTTAAATCTGTTCCAGATTCAAATTACCATTGTTTCTTTATACGGCGAATAGAATGTTTCGTTTTGTCCACTGGCCAGCGAGCTAAGTGTCAGTGTAGGTTTTTTTTATCAGCATTGTTTCATTGCAACGATGGAAATTTGCTTTTTCAACATTCTCTCTCGATGCGCTCTTTTCTCTGGCTTGCACAATTAATCTCCCCTTTAGTGTTTCTGGTCGCAATAAAATTTCTCCTCATGTTTTTGTTTTGCCCGCGGACTAAGTACCGGAGTAATGAAAGCAATTTTGCGTTTCTTTAGTGTTTTATGCAACTGTATTTAGTTTATTGGCGGTGACAGTGTTACTATCTGTCGGTGCAGAAATATATAAATCAAATTTCAATGCTTTGAAAAATATTACCAGACTTCGATATCGGTGATGGGTTTTGAATTTCAGATGCTTTCCTTTTTCTTTCGCTTGTACATTTGCTTCATTTACTTAAGACATTATAACAAATAAAAATACGCAACATCGCTCCTGTAATTCCCGAAGAGGTAGGCAGATAGTGTAGTACAGTCCCACGTTGCACCAGTTACGTTTACATCCCATGGAATAGGCGGTGAGCCTATTAAATACAAATAAAAATAGAATCTAAAAAATCGATTTATTAAAACTGGGTCTCTACTGCGCTCGTTTAAATTTGTACGAAATAGTTTTTCCTGAAGCTAACGAATTCGATAATTCTCACGCTTTCAGCATTGATTAAAATAGTAGCACTTCCTGGGATTTTTACTTTTGACGTTTTTTGATGTCCCCCTATAATATGTACAATGCTTAAATATAATATGCAATAATTAGAATCTCATTGGTTGTTTGTCTCAATATTAGACATTCACTAAAGACCAATCACCCAGGCTCGCCAGCCGCCCTTTGCTAGTCTAAATATAAAAAATAATTCAAAAACCTTTCTCAGAAATATACAATATATTTTTGAAAGGATTTTTATAGAATTTCACATGTACTATTTTTATTATGATGAAGGCGTGAATCAACAAATGCCATTATATCGAGTAGGTAATATCGAAAATGTAAAGATGCAACATTTCTATTCAGTACGTTTCGCGAAGTTTTATTATGTAATACCGGTATAATGTTGCAGTTTTCAATAAATTTCGTATTACTGCCACTATATTTTACCGCGGCGCATCCAACAACAGATGCACGGCCGACTCCGGGGGCTTTGCGAACAACGTTACATAAAATTATTAAAGTAGTTCAACGTGAGACTGGGGTATTCGCAATAGGTAGAGAATACTAATTTATAGCTATTTTGGTTGTTGGTTAAACTCTACGCGATTCCATTCTCTGTTAATGTATAGCCTTTATATGTAACATTTGTTTCAGAACATCAATTACAGTTACAGTAAATTACGAGTAACTTAAAATTGTTTGTTATATTGTATGCTTTCCTTTGCATATGACTGTTGTGCAATTTAAATTCGTATAAAGAGGCTGATAATGTACAAAAACAAACATTAGGTCTGTAAGTGTAGACATATTTGGAACTTGGTGTTCTCTCTGCCCACCCCAACAATATAATAGTATTTATTGCTTTTACACACAAAAAGATTCTAAAGAAACTTATGCCATTGCTCTAAAATTGCCCACAATATTTTGAAAGTTCCTTTGAAACTAGTCGCAGATTCGGGTTGCGTCTTCGAGTATTTAACATTCATGTTATGTTTTGATCATTTCATCTGGCTCATAACAATTCATCGCGTATGAAATTTGTTTCAAGCGCTGAATAATTATAGCAAACCTGTAAATCGATTTAAGATACCCATCCTATGACAATTTACCAATAAGACATATACACAATAGTAGCTTTGTAAAGTCCCGAAGTTCCCCACATAAGTCTCCAATAGTAATAGTGTATTCAAAAGCACCGATTTCAACGTCAAATCACGTACCGCACGTAAATCGGATTCTATGTCAAGAAAATATTGCACATTTGTGTGTTGACGTGCATTTGTGTTTTAAAATATTGCATGTGTATTATACTTTGGAACCAGATAACTCTTCTTGTTTTTACATTCTTAGCATAACGTCCTATAAATATCATATTTATCTAAGTACTGATTATCATCGTCAATCCTTCTATTGTCCAACTGTTGGTTTTCCTTTTATGTACATATGTATATGCATATTAACATGACCAACATTTTAAATTTTTCTTTGGCACCCTACAGTTACCCAACATTATATAAATATATCAATACACCTGTTGTCCATATTAATTTTATATTTGTATTGTATTTTTGTTTATCGCTCCCTTCATCTCGATTTGTCTACTTTCGTCGACTTGAATATCTCATAACCAAACACATGTTTTACGAATAAAGCTCGTATCTCTCTTCACCTTTTATTTCGGTTATTTATCTGAAGCAAATTCAATATTTTCGCCAACATGTCTATAAATAAATCACATCGTACTGCATCTTCTACGAGCTTATTCCATTACTAGTTTATCGTGACTGGAAAGAAACACTGTAATACATTCATATTGATAGAGAAATAAATATTTTTCGTTTCCCGTTTTCTTTCGTTCCTGTAGGAATTACTTCGTGTCCCACGATTTGTGGTCTTATCTCTAGCTTATTTTCATTTTACTTTCCTGTTATCTATAGCTGTTTTATATTTACAATAATCACAATGTCAATAGCATTATGAGGCATTGGGTTTTGGTGGCTTGCTAGTTAATTGCGTATTGTGTTTCCATTTAGGATTTCTTTTATGGGATTCTTGCTTTTGTTTCTACTTATAAGTCTTCTAGCTTCCGGGTTACAAGAAAAAGATTTTAATTTTGTTATGGTTCTATTTGAAATCTTATATTATATTGTAAAATAATTCCTTGAATGCTTCCCAGTTTTTACCAACTATTCTAGGGATGTTTTTCTAAATCTACTACACAACTATTTACTAGCACAAACGAATCCGCTCTGGAATCAGGAATAAATTCGCTCTGTACACAAGCTAAATCGTATAGTTAAACAAAACTAGAAACTGGATTCCGTAAGAAATTACGACCTATCTACGATGAACATTTCATATAATTTTATTATAAACTCAATTGCATATACATAGATTAAAGTGACATAGAAACTCAAAACTCAAAAGAAACATTTTTAAAAATTCCTTTAAAATCCACTATTCAATTATGCCGTTCGTTCAATGATAGTTGAAATTGCAAGATATTATTGAAATTGACATTGTTACCACTAAAAGCTTTCTTGTGAGATGCACGTAAAATTAAAATAACGGTAAGTCCGAAAGTCGATTCGTCGAGGTCGGCTAAAGCCAACAAACTTACCTGCGCAAACAGATCCGCCCCGGAATATGGATCCGTTAAGTAAACAGAGACTCCGGCGGATGGAGAACGTTAAGGAAAAAGACCCCTTATTCTGGCCGGTTGTAGTTATTAAATTATTTCGCTTTCGGCAGATTGGATGAATGTTAAATTCAAGCTTTGTGTTGTCGGGTTTAAATTGTAATTGCATTATTACTTTTATTGTTGTTACTTGAAATAATTTGTAACTTGAAATAATTTTCAACTCGAATAGTTCTTTGGGTGTTATCAGCTAAGTTGTCATTGTTTTTCTTTCATCTCCTCATTTTACAGTATACTGTATATTTTAATTATTTTGTGTAATTTTGTTTTAACTTAAGCAGTGATAGCCTAGTAGTTAAGAATTCAGCCTCTCACTCCGTGGGTGCTGGGTTTATATTCATGGCGCGCACCTCTTTACAAAAGTGCGTTTTTTAGGTTTAAATATCACTTGCTAACGGTGAAGGAAAACATCGTGAGGAAACCTGCATACCTTAGAATTTATGAAAAAAAAATTCCAAGGTGAGCGAAGTCTGCTAACCCGCACTTGACCAGCGTGGCAGACTATGACATTAACCCTCTCAAGTGTCAATATGAGAGGAGACCCGTATTTCAGCGAGGTTCGTCTTGTCATTAGTGAATAATGGTTTTACCCTACATGTATCCGTTAATATCCAAATTCAGAAAATCTGAATAGATATTATAGTATAAGTAATCGCAACTGAGATGGTCAAAAAACGAGGTTTGTTAAAATTAATTTTTATTTTTAAAACATATCCCATACACATTTGTATAAAAACACTATAAAATATTATTTTTTCTCTTTTCTATTGTCAAATAGAAAATTGTCAAAATGTATCTATTTGAAAATATCGCATGCCCTTTAGTTTTATCTGCAGCGTACCAATTAGTCAATACTAGTCACATTCTCTTTACAACATTGCCTTTTTTAAATCGGTTTGTTAATTTATATCCCTCGCGTTTTCAATACGAAATAAATGTCTATACAATCAAAAAGTGCGCACGTCACACAATTCGGAATTGTTCAGTCGCAAACCGCTGAAACAATCCACCGCAACGCTTAATTACGGTCAACAAGATGGACGGTGTGCGGTCGCCGCTATTTCCCCTACTGACAAATTGACTTGTCGGTTTTGAATTACTACTACTGCTGCTGCTGCTGCTAGT
>DWDT01003647.1:0-12047 GCA_018245595.1 Microceris scylla | reverse complement strand
ATACAGAGATATTTGACATTCTTTCCTCCTCGCCTACTTCGTAAGAAACTTGGTGTAATTATATAATAATACCAAAAATACTACCCCCCCCCCCTCCGGGCTTTCTAAATTTTTGATCGAAATTATGTTTGATAAAGGCTCAATCAAATAATCTCCTACTAGAGTGAAATAGATCCATTACATAAATAAGTAATAATAGTAATAAAATTGATATCCCTAATTATTAGCGCATAATACTTAAGTGATTATATTGCAAACAGTAGGTACGTCAGCGCTAGCAACGAGTACTGAAAGACCTTATTTTCAGTTTTAGTATCAGTTCTTACTGTCAATGACCAACTTGCCTTAGTAAAATATTTAACCACCTTGAATAAGATCTAACGAATGTTATTTAAAGATAAAAATGAGAAATAAAATCGCTTTCGACAGCTGAAAACACTTATGTAATCTTCTCACTGACAGCAGATACATACTCGTAGGTACCTATAAAAATCGAAGACATCTTGCGGTTCTCAAATTTACAAATCGTTGCAACCGCGTGGAATTTTAAACTGCGCCAAAGAGCATCGTTTGATTGCCAAGAAACCTTAGTATTAGAATACTACTTAATATACCAGTTAGACCCGGTGCAAATCTACATCCAACAACGCAAATCGAAATTCACTCGCTATACCTCCCGCTAGCACACAGACCACACACCCGCCCGTCGAGTGCTATTAATAAATTGTTGTCTACAAACGGGTACGGCTCGTCAATAAGCGACTTGAGGAAAAAAGAAAATAGAATAAAAAAAAATCTTTCCTTGAACTAAGGCCTTTTGTTTATAATAACATCTCTTGTTATTGTAACGATATTACGAAGAGATTTTCAGACAACGGTGAACACAGAAGTATATATTATATAAAAGGGCCCTGACTTGCTAGGCGTTAATAAATACTTGTAGTAATACCTGCAGCTACAGACAGCCAGTAAAGTACCAGCAAGTCTTTCGCAAAACGGAAAAATTTGACATATTATATTCTGGTTTGTGTAAATATATGTATTTTGTTAATTCTCAATGTTTTTAACATTTTATCGGCACGAAGGAGTGATCTCACTCAATTTATCATTCTTATACCCTACGGAAAAGAGGCCAGGGCTACAAGGCTATCTCGCTAACCTCATCAAGCACTTTCCACTTCAAATACGAGACCTTTTCCTTTATTCATTTATAACAATTACATAGCAGTTTCGGACTAACCTAATTTTGCGATACACCCACATTGCGCTCCTTCAATAGTTAATTTATTAGATTACATAGTAACTCTCATTTAGTACCTACCTTTGAAAATTCCAAATCCATATTATTAACTAAAGAGATTTATTTATCAAAGGAAAAATTTAGCTAGAAAATGGGACATACTTTTGCAGATCACATTAAAATTCACTAGCGGCTCATTTATATGAGAACGTCTGTGATTCAGAGGAAAAGTTAAATACTTAATTCTGGTTGATATTTTGGATACGAGTCCTTAAATGTTTAGGAGTGTTAAAGAGATTGATCATGTTGTTACATACTAAGTTCGACGCTTCTTCTAGTTTCAACAGGACTCGGTAATGACGAGTTAAGCAGCCGCAGGTGGAAGACAGTTTAATGAGATTTGCCGGAAACAGGAAATCGAAAAATTATTACACAAAAATCTATTTCGAACTTGTTAGCTAAGCAACTTTGATTGGAACTTGTTACCTTTAAGCAGTCAATCTCCTAAGCCGTCATTCATTCCTATAGAAATTCTCAGGCTACCCTCGTCACCGTACAAAAGCAAAGGCGTTTATTTATACAACAATAGAACCACAACTTGATGGAGTAGAGATTTCGTATTTCGATTTGGGTCACGTGCCTGATTTATAAGAATTTATTCGTATATTAATCAAGGCATCATAGCTGGACCTGCTTCCGACTTAGATTCTTGATATGGATTGGGTAATGACGTTTCTTTCGGTGAATTCTTAATAAATAAAACTTTTGAAGTCTTCTCTTTTTAATAACTGATGCGTAATGAGAGGAGTCGCGATAATACTCGTGTGCTTTTGAAAGCACGAAAAGGTTTATGAAAATTTGATTCTATCGACCACTTGAAGAACGCAATTTCACGCCTGTAATCCCCGAAGAAGTAGGTAGAGGAGTGTAGTAACCCTCACGTTTCACCGGTTACGTTTACCTCCAATGGAATAGGTGGTGAGCCTATTGCCATTAACCGGGCATACATCCAGACTCCGAGTCACTACTAGAAATTCTAAATTAGAAAAATTACTTGAGGAACGATTCTGGTAACCTCAGCAAAGACTTGGAATAAGCCGTAAAAATATTCCTACCAATTTTCCTGTACCAATACATCAACCAACGTGATTATTACAGCAAATGACTGTTCATAACGATGCAATTCAGAACAAAGACGAGCAGTTCGTTCGCGGGTCGTCTGAAGGTTGGCTAATTGGATTTTAATGAGAACATCTCTTGATTTTGTTAATATTTATGATCTCTTGATTTTGTTAATATTTAATTTAATTTTGTTAATTCTTTTCATTTTATTCTTTTAAAGATTCGACTTGGCTAGGTTTAGTGAGGTATAAAGTCTGTTTGCATAGTCAAATTTCTTTAAAAATGAGTTGCAGTCAAAGTGTTCTCACAGATAAAGCTCACCCACTTCGAGAAATATATTCGATTTTCTTGGATTTCCTCAAACCTCCCCGCCATATATCACAACGGACCCTTGTCAGAGCTTGTCACTTTATAAGCCTCCTATAAATTTGTGCACCTTTCTGAGGTTTAATAATTCGTTTAGCTTTTTATTATTGGTTCGTGTTTTGTTTTATCGACTTCAGTCGTAGTAACCAACGTTCTTATTCGAGTTGCCTTATGGCATCGCGTGCATTTCGAGTCAGTAGTAACTAAGCTATCAAGGGGGCATACATTTATCTTAACGAATGTAAATGGACTGATGTTTTTAAATACTCTATAAGTACTCTATAATAGACTCTATTAAGTTTCTCCGACTCATATGTTGTTCGTACTGAGTTTAAAACTTTTCATACTATCAACTTAGACAATCTGAAAAAGAAGTTAAAATGAGAAACGGGTGAACGGACAAAAATCTAAACAAAAGGCAAAATAATAATCATAGGACAAAAAAATGTTATCATTAATCGTATCCTTCCGTTAGACGGCCGTAAGTAACAAACCTACAAAAAATGAATCAACAGATTTAATCTAACACTATACAGATAACAAGAAAAACCACTTTCAATTTCCTGTACACAAAATACTCCGCGTTATAACAACGAAATCACGCTACATCAAACATCCGTAACAAAATAAATAACAAAAGGGATAACAAAAAAGATAACAAAGTGGCGATCGCATACAGGCCCCGCATCACCCACACATATATCTATTTGTCAGAATATGTGTCACGCACTGTTCGTCAAGCTATGTATGTATCGTAATATATTATATGTATATCAACTATTTATATGGCGGAGAAAAGAGAAAAGGTTTGCAGTTGGAGGCGGCTAGTTTTTTAAAATTGCGGCCCTCCCAAAATACGCTTGTACAATGTTTGTGAATATGCGGCCTGAAATTACTGAACCGTTTCTATTGCGAAGGCAATTTTTTTCAACGCCGAATCGGTTTTTAAGCTAAGTCCAATACTTACGTTGCGACTTTTTAAGGCTTGATATATGTTGTGCATGACTGCAATATTTTTTACGTTCTACTGCTAGGCACAGATATCTACGTTCCGCAATTGAGGTAGTCTGGTGTCAATTGGTAAAGATGCTGGTTAGTAACCCACCAACTGTACTGTCGGATATTTTTAAACCGCCTAAAAAACTTCCAACGAGGTTTAACGCGATATACCTACGATAACGAGACTAAGTACGGAATTGCTCTCGGAAATTTGCTAGTAACGGCGTAGCGGTCACCCGTACATATGGATACTGCTCCTTCGTTGCTGGACTGAACAGATCGCTTGTACATAGCAACCACGTCGGAGCTACGAACGCTTTGTATTAGGAAATTGTAAAATATATAAATAACCCATTGGTTTCTCTACGGGTTAACGTATCGAGTGATATTCAATGCTAGCAGCAATGACATCTACCAACCTAGACTTGGCCAGCAGTTTGGCAGACTGGCCTTAACCCTTCTCATGCTGAGAGAAGACCTATGTGCAACAGTGAAACTATAGAAGTGTTGATGATGATGAATGACAACATATGACATAGAAATGTTTTACTTTAGATCGATACAATTAATTTGGATCTGATCAGTCTTCAAGAGAGTAATTTAATAAACGGGCATATTAATATATACCTTGCTATTGAAAAATTGAAAATACATATTTAGAAAATTAAACGAGCGAGCCTTACAGTAGTCGCATATGATGTGTAACATCTGACATCTCGCTTTGGTTATATGCAACATTAACATTATTAACCATATAATAATTTTTTAGTAAAATTAATTAATAGTGAAAATCGAAAAAATCCGCCTTTCATGTTTTCCCTTCATTTTGAAATTCAATCCAAAATGGCCACCGGTTTGGATCTACGCTGTTTTAGAAACATTAATCAATATGAGTACTGAAATATTAAAATCAATTATTTTCTTAAATTAAATATCAATAATTTTGTATAAACTAAAATGTTATACTCTTTTTATACAAATAATAATTTTGTATAAAAAGAGTATAACAACGCCTGAGCGTTCGCTGCGTTCAAAAAAGTTCCGAGTTACTCTCGTGTCGCGCCTAAAAAAGTTTCCTTTCAATAGCCTTTATAATTTCTTCGACCACAAAAGCGACACGCCGCTACTGAAAGCGTCCAGTACACAGCGCTAGCGAGCGGCATAATTTGTTACAACATTAAGATTGTCACACACAACAACGCCTGCACTCGCGCGCCGGAAGCGGCGGAAATTGCCCGCAGCGAGCCACAGCCTGTTGACCCAAATGTGTCACGGAATAGACACCATCGCACTACATAATACGTTTACAAGCATGATGCTTATAGAATTTTTATATCGAAGCGTTGAACAAAAACAGATCGGCATTAGCAATATCATGTTCAAATCAAAACTTGGTCTCGGTCAATTTGCATATGGAACAGAAGCAGTAGACTGATCTGGTTGCTTTGTTAGATGCTATGTAGGTCGTAGATATTGACATTGCGGCGGACATTGCGGCCTTTTCGAAATTAGTCATAGTGTTACCGTAGAAACAAACTTAGTATTGTTTATTACAAGCGTAAGGTATTTTAATTGAAATTATTAGCAGATAACACAGCAACTCTAAGCCGATCGAGGTGCAGGTTCAGAGTTGACCAATGTCCCAGACTTTATCATCGAAATTATAAAAAAGGAATTTATTAATATACATAGATACCAATTATTATTTTTAATAGGATAATTACATTTTGTTCTTTTTAGGCCAAATACTAGATCCGAACTTGCTAACAGTGGTCACAATTATGCAGCAAATACAGATTCGAAAGTGACAAATAGGTTTGTCCCAAATAAATAAAAAAACAGACTACACCAACTTGTAAGTCATATAAATGTTACCAGAGACTTAAACGGCATTTGTGACAATCCAATTCTCGTTACATTCAGTTGTCAGTCTGTCAGCAACAGGTGCGTCTTGTCCCGATTACATCTACTATTGTCCATCAATCAGCTTTTGTCATTGTTCTCTCGGATGTCACTGGATGACATTATTGAGAGATTCTGTCTCGTGTCGCCGACATTCGCGTCGTATGCACTTAAGTCTAACGGTTCTGCTCCACTTTGGGTAAAGTTTAATGATATGAGCCCCTAAGTAGATTCCAAGAAATACCTCGTGGTAAGAAAAGTATACAAACTTTCAGCGCCTGTTGGGTAGTGAATTTGTCTATTGAGCCGAGGATAATGGAATCGATTCTTACCCTGGATATAATATTAACTATATATGTCTGTTTATAGAATTTTATACAGACAGTTTATCAACTGTCTGATTAGCATAAGCACAGGCTGCGTATTTATGATCAAATGCCACGAGAATGTCCCAAGATATTGTCAGTATCGTAGAAACTTTTATCTTGTCTGCATTTATTTCTTTTTTATTTCAACACAAATTACGGAAAAAAAATTCAAACGACCATGAAAAAAAAACAAGAGAACGGCACGGTCGTTTACCACTTCAATTCCATTAAACTCATTGCAGTTCCCGCAATTCTACCTTTCCCTTACCAAACAACATTTTCCCAGCTAACAATTAGGTAGCTTCCTTCATTGGAGTATCCTCAAGTACCCATCTCGGAACCTATTATCTACTTGCAGGGTATACAAATTGGCATATCGTTTGTACCTTTCAGAGAAGCAGGAAAAATAAGGAGGTGCTGAGGCGGCCATTTTCGACCTCGCTGAGAATTGTGTTTCAAAATGCTTGAAAAGAACGAATTGTACAGTATTCTTTGTAGAAATTCTTTAAGTCTAAGAATATTCTTTCAAACTACGGAGTAGATGGACAAGTATTATTATTAATACTGTTTAGCGAAAATGCGCCCTCTGGCTCAGTGGGATGACGATGCGAAAGGCTGCAGGCAGAAGCTGGCAAGCTCATTAGGGAAGGCCTATGCCCAACAGTAGAATAGGCTGATGTTGTTGTTTTTGTTGATAAAACAAAATCTTTAGGACATTCCTTGGATACCTACATCAGAAAACGTAAACTGCGGAATGTCTCGAAGGCTTCCATCACAATATAATAGAATTGCTTCCTAAAATTTTTGATCACCGAATTACCGCAAATTTTATCTACTCGAAACCGATAATAGAGTAACCGGAAATAAATGTACCTATCGAAGATCGTTATGCTTACAGTATATTGACCCTGACGATGATTCATCCATTGAAACGATCAGACTTTTGTCGAACACAATTAACATTACTTAAGATATGTTGCCTCCATCAATGTGGAATGTTCATTAAAACTGATAGTAGCAAGTTTTAATTAAATGCACGAGAAAGTCAGAAGTAAATGTTATCTGGTATAAGCGCTACCGAAATTTAGGCAGTTTCTGGAATATATTAAACAGTTTTAATGGTCTTAATCTGCGTATATACTTGCTGAAAACGAAACCGCTTCGTTGATAAAAAAATTAAAGATTCCTTAATCTCCAATTTCTCCTAATACTGCTACAAGTATGATCAGATGATGATAGTCTGATTTACAGAGGAGTTGATGGATGAATATTTTAATTGTTTTTGAATTGAATTCTAAAAAACATAGAAGAGCGACATCATATGTATGTGTAGGTAACATATTATTCAGTTGTTTTCTCAATTCCCGCACTAGGCTTCTCGCAATTACCGAAGTGACCAGTATTGGGAGGCGGAAACAATGGCTACCATATTTTGTTCCATTGGCGTTGAGCCTCCGCTCAGAATGAAAAAGATTAATGCTGTAGAGTGGCACGCTGACTAAATATGAGTTTGGCACACTTCACACGCCTCCGAGAAAATTATGGAGTGCTCTCGGGTCGGGCGTGCAGGTTTCGTCACGTAGTTTTCCATCACTGCTGTTGCACTCGTAAGTATTACTTAATTTTAAAAAATGCCCGTAACTTTCCCAAAAATGTCTCACTACTTACCTACAACCATACAGTGTCAATTAGTGCGGAGGGCAGCGCTCTCTTGTTTTGACACTGTTATTAATATTATATAACAACAATATATTTCCACGATGGATTAGGCAGTACCACTGCCATTTTTCGCCAGTTATACGTCCCTTGTAGGTAATAGGGAGTGAGCCTATTACCATACGCTGAACACAGGTCCAGATTCAGAGATACGACTGGGAATTTCAAGTTATAAAAACCCACTAATACATTCCATTCCTAAACAATTATCCATTTAAAAATATTACGCATATCTAAGCATTTTCATTCTTAAGATATTTATTCTATAATCACCTATTGTCATTATAACAAGCAATTACGAAGTTATGTTTGTTTAGGGTTAATAAATAAACAAATTCAGAGCTGTGTAATGAGTAACCGCCGAGGGCAGACAGTATATAATCTTATCATATTACATTTTACAGTATAACATAATGTTTAATTAGTAGAAGGCGCTCTAAATTAATAAGTGTAATAAATATTAATAATCCATTACTAGAGAAGTATATTAACTTAATTGGTACCCTAGTAATTCATAGGCTTTTATTTTAACACATTATTTAATTATAAATACTAATTATAAGATGTACAAGTAATTTAGGTGTTAATAAATAGCGGAGTTGTACCACAAAATATTTGTAACACAAAACATCGCGATTATAATCGCAATTATAATGATAATATCTTGGAAGAAGTCATGTGCGACTATATGATTGCAAATGGTTAATATCCTATAAATCTATTACGCATACAAGCACCCACACATACAGGATTTTAAAAAAAAGTTACAGATAATTTTACGCCCAAACACAAAAAATAATTCAAGCTCATCTCATAAACATTTATTCCGAGTTGGATCGAACCAGCAACCCCTGAACTCGGTAATCAGGATCGCTGACCTCACAACCAACAGGACAATCTCCACCATCACTCACAACTTTATTCACAAAATAAGGAGTGATTGATTTCATAGACAAATCGTTTTCTATACACCGGCAACAGTCAGCAAACGTGCGCTTTGAAAGATAAAATAAATACCTTTACGGACAAATAAATCCAGCACACTGTCTAGACGTGGTACGTCGCGCAATTTGCATATAATTGTCGCTATTTGTGACGTCACGGAGCACGGGATAGAGGTGGGAGGGGGAGGGGAAAGGGTCGCCGATGTCAATGGGGGTGGAATAAAGATAACATGCGGCGATATTCCGCCAGACACGCCGGTGGATTTATGTGAACACAGTTGAACACAATCGCAGCTACCTGCGACTGGCGTACCTACGACGTGTTCCGAGTGATCAGCGAAACGAAAATGTACGGTCAAATCAGCAGTAAACATTTATCCTCTAATGGCACAAACGATGACAAGTTGTTCCCACTTCATTCATTAAATTATGTTGTGTTATACATCCAGTTACAATTAACACACGTTTAGACAAAATACACACATGTCTTAATTGTACAAATCTACGTTCACCTACGCTTGTGGATATTTACGATGTCTCTGGAGGCATTAAGGGTATGTCAGTCTTAACTTACTCTAATGTGCGTTGCTGTAATTGTTCTCTGAACCTTTACACATCTTAACCCTTTGGGACACGGTGGTATTAAAAGTGTCCCACCTCTTTGATGCGTAATACGCATGGTGGAACATATTTTGACCCACCTCGAAATATTGGAATAACTGCGCACTCAAACAGTTTTTTCTGATCCTTCTTATTTACACACCGATTTTGTACAATTTTGAACGATATAATATTTGATTATAAATGTACAGGCTTAACTTACGTTCGTTTTTCGGGGTGGCCCGACTAGTTTCGGACCTGTACGAGGTCCTTCATCATGAGCTCCCGGCGCTTGCAGCGAGGTCACGGCGGAAACTGACATTTAATAGTAAGATATAATATTTCTGTGCAATGTGGGTATTTTTATTTTCTAAAGCGTTAATATGGTAAACATATTGTAATATGTCGTAACATGATTTGCTATAATTTATATATACATAATTATTAATGTTCTGTCTGTGATGACCTATAAAAGCGACGCGGCTTGAAATAGGTTGTCAGTAACAGAACTAATCTGTCGAAACGGCCACTATCTAATACTAAACCAACACTTTCAAGTTCCAGAAAGTTCGATAAAACAAGATTCGCCGCTATGTTCATTTTAACTGATTGTCCTTTAGTTTCCAACTAAATTTACAACTGCTTTTGTATAATTTCTCATCAGTTTTTAAGGGACCTTAAATAGATTTGATAAATAAATGATAAATAAATAGATAAATAAATAGATAGATTAAATTTGTAATATGGCGATGCGGAATCTTTTATTCCTTATTGGTGTTGATAAGTACTAAAATAGGTTTTTATTTTTTCCATCCATCGATATTTTCACGCCAGGTGCGTTACGGGGTAGGCAGAGAGCACGGAGTGCCAAATATCCCTATCCTTACATACCTGCCGTGTCTCTTCCACATTCATCAATCTCTTCATACATGCACGCCGGTTTCGGAGACCTAATTTTTGTTGTGAAATATAAAACAATGCGGCCTAATATAATTACTTAGGTACATTTATAAGTTCCCGCCAACACGCCTGTGTTATTCACAAATACGTAAGGTCCGAGTGTACTTTTTGTTCAATTCCATCGTATACGGCGTAGATTAAATAAACATCTGCGGCTATTTATTTTCTCAATAAATAATACTCCAGTGTACACTTGTGCGAGAGGAATTCATGTTTGTTTATAGAAAATAGAGAGATACCACGGTCTTAGTTGCTACTCGAATAATTTTTCTACTTTATTTTGGTATCATTTCTGTTGCGTGTCCCGTTCCATTGTATATCATGTTTATGTTGTAGGTATAACTTAGTTCAGTACTTAGATAAAAGAAGAAAATGCGTGAGAAAGAATAACTTGGTTTACTTAGAGAACACAGACAAATCCTATTATATAGTGGCGACATATTGTCTTTCGCTGTCGGATTTCGCAAAATTATGACTGCATTCAATACTATGACGAGTATGGCTGCGCTATATGGCTGTTTTTCAATTATATCTGAGTACTTGGCACGCGTGGAGACTCGTGAGTAGGAAATACTTGGGAGCTTATTGAAGCTACAAAGCGTTATAAGGATTAGTGACGAACTCGTATGTTGGAAGTTTTTAAAACGGTCCGATGGATTCCGACAAGGCTTAACGATATTCTTTACTAGAAACGAAGATATCGCGACTGACTTTACAATCAGTTTTTGGTATAAATATATATAATTGTATTTCTAAAAGGGTAAATATGTATATATACAAATATTTTTCATAAATGAGTTCAGTTGCGTGTTACAGGTATGAAAAAGGGTTTTAGATACGTACCCAGGTTTCTACTCTCATGTAGGTATTAGAACAATCTATAATAATAGTTTTTATCGAAATATTTTGTAGGCAGCTATTTTGTAAATCTACTTATACAGTGACAACAGTTTAATCTTGTTTTGAAAATTTGCAAACCAATCTGCTCCGAAATTATAACTGTATTAAGGATGATCTGAAGGACCCTGTAGGAGATTGTTGCGTATAAAAAATATTCGTTCGGAAACCGGTTGATTTGCGGCAGTCTTTGTTCACAAAAAAGACTTTCAGGGGATGTTTGAATAAACATGAATTACCTACGTCAACAACCGTCGCTCCGGCAAAAGGTAAAAATTTGCTAATAAAAAGAAAATAACATATATTTTATGTTACTGAACCGGCATCCCTTGACTCCGACTGTCGTCGGCGATTGATTGATACCTGCGCACACATGTACACGTAGTGCTTACATACAGCCGGTCATACGTCTCTGCCAAGATAACGCCCCAGGTAGGTTATCACGCGTTTTTGTTTGGTATGTGACAAAGGGAAAATTGATAATTCATCAACGGGCCCTATTGTCACCGCGCGGTATTTGATAGGTTATTTTGAAGTGCCATATTTTTTCAGTGTCGAGTGTAATGAATAGGCCATAATAGCGTGGAAACAATGGGTTTGAACTATTTTCTTTAAAATAAAATAAAAGCCAACCTTCTGTTGTAGTTTAAACTAGCTATGCCTGCGACTTCGTTCGTATGGGAGTCAAAACTTTTTATAAAATTGAAGTAGCCTAAGTTACTCCTTGTTACATTAGTTACCTGCCAGTGAAAGTCCCGTCAAAATCGGTCCGGCGTTTTCAGTGATTAGGCGGAACAAACAGACAGACAAAAATGGTAAAAAATGTTATTTAGGTATAAGTACCGTGTACACGTACGCATTTAGTGAAAAGCGGTTATTTTAATATTACAAACAGACACTCCAATTTTATTTATTTGTATAGATGATATACTC
>DWDT01003646.1:0-12049 GCA_018245595.1 Microceris scylla | reverse complement strand
TATAAATAAAAATGAATCGCTAAATGTGTTGCTAAGCATAAAACTCCAGAACGGCTGAACCGATTTGGTTGATTTCTTTTTTGTCGTATTTCATAAAGTCTGAGAAATGTTCTTATGGGGAGAGAAGAACCTAAAAAATACTAGGAAAGTAGTAAAAACAAAAATTTTCTTTTCACATACACACCACCCTGTTTCCAACTGTAAAACATATTTTGACGTCAATCAAAACAAAACAAAGGCCCGTTAGGATTATCAATGGTATGCCTTCAAGTTTATTAGAGGTTGCATGTCATTAATGAAAACAACGTAAACCCAAGTGAAATTCAATTATTTTACGTCCAGCGAAGCGGGCGGCTATCAGACAGTGTTTTAATATATATTGTAATATGTGTACCTGTAGTTTATAAAATGAAAATAAAAGCAATATAAAATAATTACCTCAAGTTAGCTGGATAAGCGTCAACAATCGTTACGCACACATTGAAAAATATGATTGTAATGAAAGCCCGGTACAAGGCCTCCACGATGTAGAGCATTAATTCACTCTCAGCCAAGTAGAGAGCGGGCGACAGCAATATGCAGAACACACAGGGAACCACTGGAAGAAAAAATTGTTACTTAAATTTGAAAAACCGAAAAACTCGCAGGTGTAATTGATAATCGAAAATGGTAGCGTTTATCAATTGACAGTAATGAGGGCACGATGAAGTACGGTGTGTGTGTGTGTGTACCGGAGGGGCGCAGCGGCGCGGGCAGCGCGGCGGCGGGCGCGGCCAGCAGCGCGCCGTACGCGGCGCAGCGCGCCTCCAGCAGGCGGCCGGCCAGCGCCGACGTGAGGTCCGCGCGCCGCGAGCACGCGCCGCGCATGCCGCGGATGCTGGTGCCGCGCAGCACGCACTCGCTGTCCAGCTCGCGGCCCAGCTCCATGTCCGTGTCGATGATGCTGACGGCGTTATTATGAGTATAACCATCACACCTACCCCTATATCACACTTGGGGAATACATGTTCACACACCTGATACACGCCCATAAAGTTAATGGAGATCAATAAAGGTACAGGCGACAGGAGATCGAAGGAAAACTATTAAAATAAAAAAAAATACAATCGATAGATCACTATACTGTAGTCTCCAGGTCGTCCATTCAACGAATTTTAGATAAAAACATTTTGCTTGTCATTAATTTACTAAAAAACGGATAAAAACACTTACGTGCTATTTATGAATAGGGAACCGCGAAAAGCCGTCCTGGAGGTGTGTAGGTTGCAGAAGGATACACGTTCGAAGGAGCAGTTTGTGAATGTCACGTGAGCTAGCAACATGTCTCTGTAAAAAGGCTCATTTTTTAGTCAAAAAAAGACCACATTAGAAGCATGTAAGTAACTTCATTCAAATTAAAAAGCCCAATAAAGCTAAATAGTCAGGATTCCCACAGTCAAAGAAAGTTTGAACCTTCCTCCACCAAGAACTACTTCAATGCCAAGGTGAACTCTCCCACAAAAAAGTTTTTAATCCTTGTAAGCAACAAAACATAGTTTCTGAAAGAATGTCTCGTTAACCCGAAAGCGGGAAAACTACGTGAGCAGTCAGAAAAGGATAAAGATATCTGACAGTCGGTGGTTACTGGGCGACCGTAACGTAATATAAATAGTGAAGAGTGCGTGTACTTGAAGGTGCAGTCGCGGAAGGCCACGTCGACGTACTCGACGTTGGCGAGCGTGTGGTTGAAGGTGACGCGCTCGATGGCGGCGCGCGCCACGGTGCGCTTGGACGCCTCGAAGGCCGCGCCCTCCGCGCGCGCCACCCACTGCGGCACGTACGCCGACAGGTGGTACTGCCCGCATGCCCTTACTTTACTTTACTGTTCTTATCACTCTGCACCCCCCTCGGGAGATTACACACGTCATCGAACGTTTTATCACTGACGACTTATTTTTTGTAACGACACTGTTTGTAGTAGTAGCTCTAGAAGCTGAAGCGCGACGGCTTAGCGAGAGATCTTATTAGAAGAGATCATTGGGTTTTGTTAACTTGTAATTCTCGGTAATAGCACGTATAGTTTTGCTTCGTGCCTGATATATGGCAAGAGAACTTGAGTATTATAAATTCTCTGTTTGTATGGTTTTATGAATAGTAAGGTTTAAAACGAGGGTAGTTCCACTGACGATAGATGAGCAGTTCACTTACTTGTATGGCCATCGCGAAGACGAGCGTGGCACCCAGTCGCAGCGTCATGTTTCTGTACGTGCTCGAAAACAGTTGGAAGAACGCCTGCCAGAACTAGGACAAGAATCAAATATTTATTTAAATATTGGAGTTTACATGGTTAGAATTGATTTTAAATGAAGTATAAAGAGCTTTTTCAAGGTCAAAACAGTCATGAACTGTTTAATGGTTTAGTTTAACTTTTTAAGGATTACATGTTTCAGCTTCTAGACTTCTACAGTAGCTATGTGAGAGTGTGGCAAACTAAAATATTTTAGGTACAGGAAAACTTAAAATACGCAGTTCTGTAACAATGATTGTCTTCGCCAATACAGCCAGTGTTTTGTATTATTTAGTACATGGAAAATCATTTAGTTTTGAACGAATGTTGTATCTCACATTGCAATCCCAGTGTAAACCATTGCCAAAAGCACAAGCAAATGATAAACATAAATGAAATGCTCACCATCTTCACACTGTGACGCACGTGGTGCAGGGCGGGCGGGCAGCGCTTGCCCGGCAGTGTCAACTCGCCCAGCCGGTATTGGCCGTCGTCCGCCACCGCCACATTGGCCTTGCTGCACACTCGCGACTGGTTGCTGGCGTGGATACCCTGCCACACAGGTGTTTATGTTTATATAATAATCACTATTGACCCTTTTATCATTCCACTGTTGGAGATGGGTCCCTACTCACGATGCGAATGGTTAGGGCCATAGTCTAATAGCTCATGTTTATGTCGCAAATTCAACTTACTGAGGTGTTTTTATGTTGATAATAATAATTGACATTGAATAACTATTCAATTAGTGGCAATTAAAAAAATTAAAATTAAAAGACTACGAGTGGTTGCAAGGCTCACCACCTATTCCATTGTGGTATTTAAACATAACTGGTGAAATGTGGGGGTGTACCTCCTCTGCCTATCCCTTCGGTGATTACAGGTGTAATGTTACGTGTTTTAAAAGATACATATGAGGCACTCAGTGCTCTCTACCTACCCTATAATGGACTTCGCTTGTTGATATAATAAAACCGGCTTGCATTTGACACTATTACATACTATTTAAAAATATATGACACAATTAATGAAATGAGTATATACCTGATAGATCACCATGGCGTCTACTTCCCGACCCACATCTAACAGGTACCTCGGTGACTCCGGGGTCCATATCAGACTTATCAACGAGGCCAGTATCGGCAATGTGCACAGTAGTAAATATCTGGAACATTACAACCACGATTGAGTTTGATTGAGAGTATATTGTTGAATGCCATTTTTTATGATTAGGGGTTTTTTTTTTCACTAGATGTGTAACGAAGTCAAATTATTTATTAAACGTTTTGATACACTCACCTGTGCCAAGCACTGAAATGCTCCTTGTTTTCTATTAGAGCCTCCGCTCCAGTCTGAGGAAGCACTGCTTTAGCGAGTAGCACGGCGGACAGGGCCCCGAGCGCGGCCGCGGCCGGCAGCGACGCGCAGGCCTGCGAGCGGCGCGCTCGCACACAGCACTCGCCCACGTACGTGTAGCCCGCGGGGATTACGCCCCCGGAGCCGATGGCTGAGCAAAATCTAAGGGAAATATATGTTTAATGATATCACTTATTTTAAAAATTAATATGAACTCTCGGAACGCGTAACGGCTACTCCATAGTAATGCGATATTTTATATGAAAAGAAAAAAGAGGGCAACGTGGATAGAAAATATTGAGAAGCCTCTTCTATCCAAATACTGTAATAAAAATGTGAGGATTACTCATATTTTAGCCAACATTACATTTGCTAGTCAAATATCTGTAAAAAATAACATACCTTTATGTTCACATTACCTGGCCATCATGAAGGTTCCGTAAGTGGGCATAAAAGCAGCAATGGAAGCGAATACAGCGTTCACAGCGAGGCATGACAATAGCGTCCGTCTGCGACCGAGCCGCTCCGCCAGGGCGCCCCAACCCACCGCGCCCAGGGAACCTCCCACTAAACTGATCATAACTGTGGAGAAATCCAATACCACAATCATGATGATATCACATGTAACTGGCATCAAATAAATAGTGATAAAGTAAATCTATGTCAGTACATTGTTGTCAAAATGTGTAACATGTAGATGTATATATATAATTAGCAACATATGAAAACCCTGCTCACCCAACCAATTTTTCTCATGTGGCAAGATGCAAAGCTCGATCTCAGCCGAAGGCAGGATGAAGGGGATCGAGGACAGCTCCAGCGAAGCGCCCGCCACCGCCAGGCTCACTGCCAGAACCACTCGCGCTTGGGACAAACCACAGCCAGCCTGGACAAAATATAAACAAAAACGTAACACCACGCCTGTAATCCCCGAAGGGAATGTGTAGTATACTCCCACGATTCACCAGTTACGTTTAAGTCCCAAAGAATAAGTGGCGACTCGCTTGCCATACACTGGGCACAATTTCAGACTTCCAATCACTACTAGAAATTCTAAATTAGAAAAATCTAATAGTACCTGACCCGGGATTTGAATCCAAAGGACCTCACAATCGGCAGTCCCGCTTGAAACCACTCAACCAGCGAGGCAGTCAAATATGCAGTCAAAACAAAAATTACTAAATGCCCAAAATGTAATACCTACCCTAGGCTAAAACCCAACCCAAAATATGTAACCCAAAAATCTTAATGACTTGATGCAATGTTTTGATCCGGATTAGAGCTTTAGTAATAAATTTTTATATAAACTCACATGTACATAATATATCATCATAAGCATAGACAAAACCTAATACTGAAATACTAGCACTTTGTGTCGTTAAAGTTAAGTATTCTTTCAATGCAACTGTAAAAAGAGATGAAGAAAGTTTTCATGACTACCTGTCGTAGTGCATCCTCGTGAAACTGTTCCAGCACACTAGAATCATTGTAGTCCAAAAGTTCCCCATTCTCGTTTCCATCTGCATTATCTTGTGGAGCTGCAGCCATGTTTGACGGAATGCCAGGCTCACCTGCACCTGTTTCAGCTCCTGGATAGGTTAAAATATTACAGAGGGTAAATTCTGAATTTTAATACAGCAAATGACTTTTGAGTATTTACAGTCATTCACCCATATTATCCAACAACGACATACATACATATTTTTTGCAATAATCTTTTTAGTTTGGAATATTTAAAAAAAATATGAACACAGTATAGAAAACTCAATATGTTAACTTGCGAAAACTGGTGCTACATTATGGCATCTGATCCTAAAGTAAGTATCAAGAGGGCTTGTGTTATATGTATTTTGTGCACCATAAAGTAATACGATAATATGTACCGGCTCGACGCTCGTCGTTGTCAGCTCTCGTGATGGAGCCGAAGCTGAGCTTCGACGAGCTCTCAGAGTCGGAGCGAGTGCGCACCAAGCACGCCTGCTCCTCCATTGTCGCCGCTACGTATTATATCCTGATATGTGTGATGCATCTGTAATAAATACCACTAATATTGTAAAATCATAATTACATAACATTACGCAAGAACTTTCCTCTGCTGCTATATCTCTTATGATCTTCTTCAAAAAGATTAATACCAAACTGTGCACAAATACAGAGACATTTGCAATGCAATAAGCAAATTGTAGGTAATTGAAGACATTATAAAAACGTAACTTCACGCCTGTAATCCCCAAAAAGGTAGGCAGAGGAATGCAGAAGACTCCCACATTTCACCAGTTACGTTAAGTCCCATGGAATAGGTGGTGAGTCTATTGCCATACACCAGGCACATATCCAGACTCCGAACCACTACTAGAAAATCTAAAGTAGAAAATTTTTGTAGTGTTCGACCCGGGAATCGAACCCGGGACCTCCCGATCGATCCGAAAACATTATAATATAATTATAATATAAATAAATATTGAAAGTCACTACCTATCATGGTAGGTTATCACTGTAATGTTGGTGAGGAATGAGGTGATGTCAGTTATTCATATCCAAAAAAAATTAATTCAACTCATTAGAAAAACAAAGATACATTAATTTTTCTTTAAAATGTTATTGCCTAATAACAGTTTAATTACCTATTATCTTTTTATAATGATATTTGTGATGATACATAAACATTAAGTCATATTATATTTACTTTGGAAACAGTATCTGTGTCGTTGAAGTTTGTCAGTATAGAAAGGCAAGGGGTGAAGTTTAACTTCAAATGTTTGAGAATTTGAATCACTAATTCTTCATCAAAGGTCCACTGACCACAGGCTAGTGGGAGATATGAAAACATTTGGAGCAGTTACATTATTTTTTTTTAACATTTTGTTTTTGTATATTTCTTTGCATTTTTTCACTGCACATCCTTTACATGATAGGTGAAGAGAAAGTAATACATATATTCTTTAATTCTTCCTAATTCCCTAATAAGTTTTATACATTATTTATTCCAAACCATTAAACCCCTATTTGTTTATAACAAACATGTACTCATACGATTCTTTAACACAAGGTGACCAAAACCCTGCTTTAAAGCAAAACAGTTGTTTACATTATCACTTAAATTTTAATATTATTGTATCAAGATGATTTATCATTCATTAAGAGAGTATAACATACTCTGTGATGAAATAAAATATTTAGTAATCAATGAGTAAAAAATTATTACCATTGTATGCTAAACTGATAAAAAAGTTAGATAAATAATAAGATAGAAAGTGAGTTAGAGAGATGGTAAGAATGAATGTAAATTTTGAGGGATTAGTATAACTGATCACTTTTTACAAAACTGTCTAATTGTAGTCTCCTAAGAACACATGTATAATATTAATTAACTATATGAAATATGTAACCAACCTATCCTGTCATGAAGAATGAAAATGTAAATTCAAAAATAGAAGACTAGCCAAATATAGTCTTTATATAAATATGGCATGCTGAATCTCTTAATTTATGGTGTGACAGAAATTAGATGATCACCTCACTACACCATCATAAACATTGTAGTTAATTATTGACTGGCTTGGTGGTCTAGTGGTTAGCAACACTGATTCATGAGCCAAAGATAATGGGTTCGAGCCCTATTCAAGACATATATTTGTGTTTGAGCACAAGTATTTATTTGGTTTATAGGAATACCATTATCAATGTATGTTTGAAAATATATTTATGTTTGTCAGCCATATGGGCCACTTTCATGGTACACACTCAACCTAGATTAGATGGTTAAAAGTATTCCAAGGTACTAGGATTGAGATATGATTAATTTATTGTTTGAACATCTTTGTTTTTGAATTAAATCGATCTTCATTGGTATACACTCATAAGACAATAATCAGACGAAAATATTAAATCTGCTTATAATATACGCTCCTCAACAATCAGCTGTCGTGAAATATATTATACAAATTAAATCACATTAGTTTTATGAGAATTTAATTTAGAATTATAGATTAAATCGATAATGACAACTTGGAATTCCAATTTAATAATTGATACAATATGCAGTACTGTACAAATGTTCATTTTGTTATAATGAATAGGTTTACTATCAAATAAACTTACATGAATAAGATTGACCCGTAAATATGATCTAACAGCGATAACGTGAACTATAAATAGCCCACAGTCATTGTTCTCGTGGGGAATAATTTATATAAATTTATCACTACATAGACACTTAACACGTCGCCGGTTTAAGAAATTATGCACGGTACTTACTTTTTATTAATGAAATATTATTTAAAAAATCCAATTTATACACTCATATTTACATGTGTTATTTAAAGTTGCAAGGATCAGTCGAAAATGTGACAGAAAACAAAAATAAACAAGCTTGGGAAACAGTTAACACAAAGCACTGGAAGTGTAGGGATGCCTATATCGATTAGTTTAAATCGGACCGATCGATAGAATTTTAGTGCAGATTAAAAAATCGATTGTAATGCTTTTACTAGACAGAAGCGAGTTGTAGCATTTAATAAAAATAATAAAGCGGCTTCCAAATGTGCTTAGGCTAGTGATTTAAAACGAGAATAATATTAAAACTACGTTCTACATTATACAAATACAGGAAAGGATATTTTAAAGGGTGCAAATTAAAGGACAAAAACTATAAAAATGAATACTCCTATAACTTACTATTCCGAAGCATAAAGCGATTTGGATTTCTATTTATTTTTTAATTGAACGTCTCTTACGTAACACCAAAAGCATTTCTATATTGCCGTCTAATATTAAAAATATATTTTACAAATTACATTGTGATTATTTATCGCTCGTGTTAGGTGCAAATTTTGCAAAAATATAATTGAACTATTTAGAACCTGCTGCACGTTTTACATAAGCACATCGTGACAGTTTTTACTATTTAAACGTCATACAGTTCATTTTAAATTAACATTACAATGTAATATTGCTTAGAACACATTTTGCTGAAGGTTCCCTCAAATTCGCGACACTGTCACACGCACACATACGAGTATACAACTATAGAATGTCTATTTATAAACTGCGGCACAAAGTACCGGATTCCTACTATATTTAACTTAGTAAAATTTTCTGGTTTACTGGGTTAGTTATGTTTAGGATTTACTAGAAAAGTTCCTTAATATAGCCTTATCAAACATGTTAAATTGCTCGTAAATCATAACATAAGTTCGACAAGATTTGCTGTTTCATTGGTTCCATAAAACAAGTTAAAATTGGAGTTTAAGGTCAAGAAAGGGACAAAACACTGTTATGATAGTGAGCTAGAAGGAGATGTATATAAAAGATCAAGGTGATGTGAAACGCGAGGGAAAAATGTAAACGATATGACTGCCTGTAAATTGAAATCTTTTGCGGAATTTTGGAACTATAACTATTACGATTTGTAAGATTTAATTATTAATCATTTAATAATATAGTACAATGCGATGTTATGTTAAAATGTTAGTATAATGTGTACTATTAAATAAAAAAATCAAAAGGTTGCTTCATCAACCTATTTAATATCATAAGAAATGACGTTATAATTCATCCTGCATATTGCTTTACTCCAAATAACGAAATTATATTCATGTTTTATGATGTTGTCTCATGTATAGCCATACTTGTATCGATTTTACGAGCTCACGCATTGCGCACTGGGAGTGTCAACACATGCGCACAATGTTACAATATTTGGGATTTTACACTGTAACTCAGAACATAATTAACTGCAATTTAATTATTCTAATAATGACGAAAATTAATGTATAATCTAGGTGAACTAAAAATTGTTTCAGTTAGTTTAAATTTTGACATCATCATCATGATCATCAGCTTATCTCAGTCCACTACTGTAGGACATAGGCCTTCCCGAATGAGCACCATCGCGTCCTGTCCTCGTTCTTTATTAACTCTTCTAAAGAATATCGCTATAGATAAAATTATTTATAACCGATTATTTAATAAACAGTTTCGATTAATTTTCATGAAATAAAAAAGTTAAATGATCGATTTTAATAATTTTCAATGTAATATATGTATTGTAATATTTTATCTATAATAATAATAATAATAACCGGATCTTGATAAAGTATCTTGATATTACATGTTCAATTACATTTGTATAAATTTATGTTAACGAGAAGTAACATTTCAGAACGTTAATATACATAAATACTGAACTACTGTAACTGTCATTATTATGTCACACCGCAAAGGCGGGAAGAAAATAAAATATTATACTTTAATAATTTAGTTCTTATTTGTGTGTCCATGATATATAATCATGTTTTTTGCCATCTAATAGTTTTTTAAAATCAATATGCCCCAATCACATTTGGATATTTCGCTATCTGCTCAGATAAAGTCGATTAGAAAGTACTTGAAGATTAAAATACTGGAGGACAATATTCAATTCAAAAATCATAATAAAGAACGAGATCATATTTACGACTTGATTAAACGGGCGGTGATGCATGGGGAGTCTCATTCTGCTTTGATCCTTGGTCCTAGAGGCTGTGGAAAGACTACTGTTAGTAATTATTATAATCACATTATTTTATAATAATGATTTTGATGAAACATGTGTATGGTAATGGTTAGTGATTTATGTGATTTTTTGTATTTGTCTATTTCAGCTCATTAACTCAGTACTCCATCAGATTTCAAATGAGATAGATGTAGCCAGTGATGCCATAATAGTCAAACTGAATGGTCTTGTACATCATGATGATAAAATAGCTCTCAAAGCGATCACAGCTCAGGTAATAATGTTATAATGTAGTGTTACAATTTAATATTGTTATAATGTTTACTATTTGAAGTTATTAATTAAATATACATGTATACATTGTCACTTAGATCTCAGGTAATCACTTCTGTTAATGACATATAGCCACTACTCATATAATTTTTATATGTGCATTTCTACACCAATATAGTGTGTCAGTCTTGTAGATTTTCCCTAGATACAAAGAACAGTTATTGCAGTACCATTATGTACAATTGGTCTTCAATGTGATGTCGATTTAGTATTTTTCCAATAAAATTCATGTACAGATAGTACAAATGTTAATATTATTATTACCATCTATTTCATACATTATGGTGAGCTTATGTTCATAACATTTGGCCTGCGTGCTACATTAAGGCCCAGGTTTTATTTTATAGAATATATACTCACTTTATGAACTGAACCTAGTCTAAAAGTGGAATGTTAAAGTATCGATGATGATCCACAATATATATTGTTTTCCAGATGCAGCTAGAAAATGTAGTGGGAGACAGAGTGTTTGGTACATTTGCTGAAAACCTTACATTCCTACTGAGCTGTTTGATAAGTGGGGCTGACAGGCGTTGTAAGAGCATGGTGTTCATTCTGGAGGAGTTTGACATGTTCTGCCACAGTGGCCGCACACAGACCTTATTATACAACTTGTTTGATATCACACATAACAAGCAGGCGCCTATGTGTGTGTTGGGTGAGTATTTAGAGTACTTGGCGGTTTCAATTTTGGTATACCAATATATCCACTATAGTGTACATATATCAGTAATTTTAATTATAAGAGCCTATGTTAACATTTTATTTGGTACTTGGTGACCTCTGTCAGTGAGTGGCCTGATGTGCAGATAAATATGTATGTATTATAAGCCAATTCTATTTATCCACACATCAGCCTCAGATGTCTACTGCTAGCCTTAGAACATCCTTAGAAGCTAGTCCACCTGGTTATGGGCCTTTTGAAATCTGAAGTCTCTCACTGTTTTCTTCAGGTTTTCAGAAAACCTGTTAGGAGGGTGACATAGGAGAAATAGTTTTTCTAACTGTTAAATAAATTTCTATCTTTATACAATAAATGCTAGTTTACTTATTGACTGTCTAACATTGCAGTAATTCATCTAAGAAGTAGAAGGTGGACATAATCCCTAGATTAGTCTTTTTTGTAATACACAGTTTATTTAAACTGGTGTTAAAAAACCAAAAATTCGTTTTAAATTTAACTTTGTGTCGTTATTTACTTTCAGGTGTAACAAACTGCTTGGATGTAGTGGAGCTTCTGGAGAAGCGTGTAAAATCTCGTTTTTCTCATCGTCACATCTTCATCTTCCCCAATGAAGGCACAGAGGGTAGTGGAGAATCATCTCCAGTGGACAGATATAAGGAACTTCTACTGCAACTGCTCAGTATGCCAGTGATACCAAGAACTAGTGAGGTAAAAGAAGGTAAAAAGAGAAAGAGCAAGAAGAAAGGTTTAAGTAAGTTGCTTGTGTTCTCGTAACATTACACCTGTAATTCCCGAAGGGGTAAGCAGAGGAATGTAGTATACCCCCATGTTTCACTAGTTACGTTTAAGTCCCACAATGGAATAGGTGGTGAGTCTATTGCCATACACCGGGCACACATCCAGACTCCGAGTC
>DWDT01003645.1:0-12050 GCA_018245595.1 Microceris scylla | reverse complement strand
AAATGATGTGGTTAATGTTGTTGATGTATTTTTTGTTTCTACTGGGCTCCTTCCCCCCCCCCCCGCCCTCTCTTCTGAGCCCGCAAAAGTTTTTGTATCTATATGTGGTGGTCTACAAACAGCTTTGTTTGTTCCATTGAATGAAAAAAGGATGAAATAAAATAAAACCACCGAACGAAATAACAGCACCAGTCTAGAATTATCATAAAAACTATTTTCAATAGTAACGTATCAATAAACTTCACGTACAGACAGACCAACAAATGAGCAGAGTAAATACCGTGGTATGCGCTAATTGGTTCGGTCGTAAAGTGTACAAAAAAAAAGCGCCAATTTAATTACTTCATTCGATTCATAAAACGGAATGTTCTAGAATAAAAACGATAAAACTTATAGCACTGTACAAGGAATAAATTAATTCGCAAGGCGAATGTACCTACTTAAGTAGTTTTTGAAGCCGGTAAGAAAGACCTTAAAGGATTTTTAGCTAAAGATTTCAAATGTCATAAAAATGAACAACAATAATAATTAATAAATATAGCTTCACAATCATGCCTCCTCACTAAGATGTTCTACTTGTCTTAAATTAGTCAGCGTGAAGCCACAAAATGTGTATGTACTTCAATTTGTAGGCAAACAAACCATTCAATCATTCCATCTATCATTTAGATCCCCATTATGACCAACCCTCAACCCTCAATAATGTAATATTTATTGTTTCACTAAATATAGGGGGAACACAAAAGAATCTCGTATCGAGGCTAAATCAATCCGACAAACGTATTGTGGACATAAGTGATGCATTAAATCAATGACCATCAGCACATCCGAGATTATGGCGACTCGAGAAATCTCTCGGCATTATCGATTAACTGCGGCGTCTTCAAAGCGCGATCGCCTTATCACCCCTTATCGCGGCTGATAAGAGCAGCAACAGTTGGAATCAGTTCGCGACCCGACCCGTCATTTAGAGGTAGGCGTATGTAAACAATGAAGTCACTCTCCGTGTCCTTTACGAAGGCCGTCGTCTATTAGCAGTTGAATGTTTAATTATTTATCAATAGTATCTCTTATGAGATTTATAAAGTTTATACAATGTTACAACTGCAACTGAGATGTGATATGCGAGGGATGGTAAATGAAATAATTTTTATTTTCCATCAAGCATTTTCGTTTTACATCAAGCCGGATCGCGCCCGAACACTTGGCTACCATATAATTTAAAAATTGATTTGTTCTTTAGGTTTTCCCTAACAGCTGAAATGTTGGAGTGTACTACACTCTTCTACCTACCACTTAAGGGGTTACGGACGTGAAGTTAACGTTTCTAACGTTAACGTCGTTAACGTTTCTAACGTTAACGTCGTTAACGTAACGTTTACGTTTCTTTTGTTATAGTTTCATTACAATCTTAATAACAATTATAACGGTAAAAAGCTATGTGGCGGGTAAAGCCGAACTTAACGATTATGATTTACGATCTTCAATGCGCTATGTTGAAGTTTATTAACAAGCATATGAGAATTTATTTGATTCATTTAATCATTCAACGTGACCGATTCATCGTCACTTCCAATTACTTATTACGTTGGAAATTTTACATTTAGCAATACAAATCGTCATCGAAAACGTGTGATTCAGCGACGAGCTCAGAGCGGTGCAAATTATTTATTTAGGCCAGTTTGAGACTCGCTTAAGCAAGCAATATTTTCCTCAATCATAACAAATTGAATAGCGAAACGTGTCAGACAGATGTATTGGTTGAATATGCATTAAATCCAGATGCACGGGTCACTGCGCACGCGCAGAGCAGTTGGCTAATTAGCATCCACGGTCCGAGTATAAGACGACCAGCTGCGGGAGGCTCAATGACGTTTACGACACAGTTTCCACGAGGCACGCACCTAATTTGGCCGTTCGACCTTTCAATCACAGCTGGCTGTAATACAAGCTCGTTTAGAGACCAGAGAGACGAAAGACGTATCGTTCTACTCACTCACACCCTTATCATGTCTTCTTACATTGAATATAAGTTCTGCGTATTATTCAAATATTTAGTTTACAACTTAAATCTTTCTGGTTCATAGCCGAATTATCAAAAAAAAAATTTTTTAATAGGTACTCAGATAAATATAAAATTATGTAAATTATATTGAATGTAGTCAAAATTATATGACTTGTTACGATACTACCTACTTACAACTGTTGTTATAAATCATTATTATTAAGGCCTATGTCCATCAGAGCACTTTGATAAGTTAGTATTATAAAAATGATAAGACATATCAATATTATAAAGGTTCCATCGAAAGCAAACTTCATTAAGTGAAAATTGACAGCGAAAGGTTCAAAAATCAAGGGGTCATATGAACAAGACAGTTTCCTATCGTGATTTCCAATTCCTGAGCGGTAATATCATAGAATCTCTCGATTAATTTTGGAATAAAATATTTTCGGGCGATAACACATTTATTAATATTACATAAACATCCGAAACAGCTTATTTTATTTGATTACTAAAACTACATATGAACCGATGGACAACTATAATGTTTCTAAACTGCTCGACGATAGTCAGAAGACATGTCAAAAGTCATACGACACATACTCGTAGGAAGTACACGTAAGGTTTTCCCAAGCGGCTACACTCAATAATGAACAATGTTTTATTACAAATAAGGTTGTATTTCGAACTATAGATAATATTGTGTAATCAGCTGGTTGGAAGCTATACGATCACAAAGGAAAGTATGGTGCATCGTCACGTCTTGTGTGGGTGAGTCAGAAGACGGGAATCCGACATTCGCCAAACGCTATGGTATTTATGATCGTTTGTTCGCTAATGTAACATGCGAGGATTTTCTCAGAACAACACACATTCAATTTGACAAATTAAACATTTAAAATGTGTTTCTTTTTTTTACTTGGATTAAGAATGGTAATTTATTCTTTTGGTTTGGGATATGCAAAATGATGAGTAATATTGAAGAACAGGTTCATATATAAATTTTTAAATAGACAAAAAATAAAGTAAGACATTTTAGCGATAAGAACAACAATAAGCCTCAAATACGTTCTTGAATTTATAACAATATATAAAATATATTGTTAAAAGGAGCGTAGGTCACCCTCCTACCAGATGTTTTGACGACCTGAAGAAGACAACGGGAAGCTGCTAGATTCGGAAGGCCCAGGACCGGAAGGACTGGCGCCGATTAGGGGAGGCCTATGTCCAATGATGGACATTTACAGGCAGACGATGATCATGATATAAAATATATTTCCTGCCCGATATTATTGTTGACTGCCTCGTTGGTCTAGTTGTCGCAAGCGCGACTCCTATTCGAGGGGTCCTGCATTCCATCTCTGGTTTGGCAATTAAACCCAAATTGGAAGCCTAGATGTATTATTAGTAGCCTAGATGTATTAGTATTATATTTAAGTGAAGTAAGCCTCAAGGACAAACTATCGATTATTTATTAATCATTTAATGCATTTAAATAACGAAACAAAAATCTATCGACGTATCAACAAACGAACACTTTACATCATTAGTTTATTTATTACTTCCCTCTTTCATTTAATATTATTAGTAAAATATGTAAATCCAAGTAAAGTAGCCAAACGGAAACATTGGCACACCAAGCCATCATACATTGGCATGGCACATAGTTCGCGTATGAGTCAGAGGCTTTCCTAACAGACTCCATATAAACGAGAAGCGACCAACTCGTGATCGTCAACGGCCTTGGGAAATTTAATGTTTATCTGCAAAATGCGTCCGAGTAAAAATCACATCTATTACCAACTATATAAGGTTAATTGTACCGTGTAAGTGTTGGAACAAAATATACCGTTTGTATTTGTAATGAATTTTGAGGTAATGTTTTCCATAATGAAATATAATTTTCCTTTGCCTTCCAGAAGGTTCTGCTTATAATACATATCAGATACTACAGGCATTTTATATACTTTATTACCTGGTGATAAACGTATGATTGTACATTTTATGATTTAAAGCGATATCTAATTTTATATTGTGATCCTTAGGGTATTTTCACATGTCCGAGGATTGCAAGCTACTACTGTGTATATACGTAAGCCTTTGGTATAAATGTAATTCTGCGATTTTGATATAAATAAAACTTTAATACAAAAAGTTTTGCAATTATATCGAATAAAATAGTTTATCTAGGTACATTACAAATAAAACTTCGATGGTGACGTCAATGATGTAAAAAAAACAGTAATTAATAAAACACATCAAAATACACTTAAAGACGGATAATTAAAAAGTAACTGGCCAGCTAGTTAATTAACCTGTCAGTTACGTTAAAAAAAAAACATTGAAACCACACACTCTCATGTTAAAGGACACACGAAACCAATCAGTATATAACATCTGACAGTTATACAGTCCTAATATAGATGAGACGCATTAGAACTGACAATTACGAGGTCCCCCATTGCTAAAAGCATCGTGTATATGGCAAGAGAAATACACTCGATAATAATTATACGGTACGATTATAATTATAATTTTTTTTTTTTGTATCGGCGCCGACGATGATAAACATCGCTTAATACGGCAACAATTTAGCTCGCACCGGACAGTTTTATTGACAGGTCAGAATGTCGACAGCGTCCTTAGCCGAGAAACGATACAAAACCACCGCCAAGTGTGCAGTATGGTCACCGATTTGGCGGTTAAACCTGTCCCGAAAAAAAGGTCAAATCCGACAGGTAGAACTTATTGCGCGTTTTATGTTTAATGGTATCAGCTGCGGCGGCTGGCATTTGGGGAGGGAAAGCGGAGCGCGCAACAATGGTCACCATCGTGGTGTAGCGACCTACTGAAGTCGGCTTTAAAGGATAAAATTTGCGCCGATTATGAAATTATACTTTTAAACAGTGTCATACTCAACACATATACAAGTATATAAATGTAGGTATTTATACATACGATTGACTCTACAGTTTGTCCGACATATGCAGCCGTAAATCATTGCATTTCCAGTTTCAACTACACACATTGCAACTTAGTGTGATTCTTATGACAAAGAGTATATTTTTATAAATGACCATTATATAATGCCCCAATCAGGAGTGATTGGCATCAAAGTCTAGAAAATCACGATAGTTGTTAAACTAAAAAACAAGGCTACGCTTTAAGAATATACCAATTGATTCTTTAACTTCCCGCTTTGAATATCGAAGATTTCCAAAAAAGAGGGGAAGCTATTGTTTTCACCACAATTATGGTCATTTCGGATAACCTTAAACTTTGCGTCTGAAAAGCTTCATCGAGACTATCATTTCGAAGTTAATCGGTCTAGCCATGCCACAAATAGAAAATTACAATAAATTTTAAGTATGCTCTGATGGGTCAAAGATTTTTCATATAGTTATAAACAGTAACGCAATGTTTTCAATACAACGCTGGAATATGTTGTACGCAAGTATACTACGTAGGTATACATTTTATGAGTCGTATATAAAAAAAGGTATTTGAGCGTGAAATATCCATTAAGGTCGGTATAGGTGCGCGTGCGCATCTGTGCAAACGGCGCCGCGACCCGCAAGGACGTGGTACAATTAACGTCGGGAGCGTCTCCGCCTACCTACTCCTAACGGCTAAAGTATATTGTCGTCATGTGTCCGTAATTTAAAAAGCTGTAATAACAAATATTCTGGGAATTATAAAGTATTGTTAGATTTTTACCGCCAGTGACACGGGAGTTTACATTTATGCCATAATGTATATAACATGAAGTTTTTGTTGTGCAAGCCTGTCACTTATATTCATGTTAGGAGTGGAGTCACCGTTACATCGATTAAGATACAGGGATCAATTCTTAGAGACAACTAGATGGTTAAATCTTATAATAAACCTCGTGGTGGACATTATCATTGGTTATTTGCCTCGACTTGCGGTGGACTGCGATCTATACCAAGTACGCCTATCTCAAATACTGACGCAGCATTCGAAGAAAGCTGAACCATCATAGCTTTCCATTGTTTTTCATACTACATGGTGTTCATTTATGGTTTGTTTACTTCTCCGTATTACCATACTATAACAAATGGGGAATTGTTACGTAGCCAACAATACTAATGAGTTACAATAAAACTCCACTTCAACGTCTTATGTGATATTGTATAAAATTAAACCACCTTTAAAAACCATTTTCCATTGAAATTGTCGCGCACAAAATTGAAGTACTCAGCTGTCTTAATTCACAGCGGTTTCGTTTAAAAACGCATCGTTGTTCCACATTCATTATCCACCGCTTCCTTCCAAATGCGCCCTTATCACTACTATCAGTAGCGAGACGGCGATGGAGTTGCATCGTACAAAAAAACACACACACAGTCATATTACCACAACCACGAGCTACGACACCCTTATCTATCGCCCACATGACAGACATCCGAAAACGGAGGAAAAACAATTCTATTACAAACGCGTAAGGTTCAAATTCCCACGCGTAAATGTACATGACTCACAGTCACCTTTATGGTAACATTGTACAACAAACAGTACACTCGAGTTTAGTTAACCATATATGGTCATTCGTCCTCGCATTTTACATAATGGCCGATAACTTGGTGCGTGATATCCATCGCGACATATGCAACATGACAGCACCGGACGGTAAATAGACGGGTGTGGTCAACCGAACGGTCAACTAATCATTGAAAGACCACCTTGTTAACACGAACGCCATAAATAATTTCTCCTGCATGTGTATATTCTACTTGTCCGGTTCAATATGGTCAGTTAGTAGTGTCACTTTTTAGTAGTGAATTTTTTTTATAATTTTATGTATCCTCTATGCAACGATTAGCTCTGTTGCTCGCGATACAAACCACACGTCTTATAAATTATTAATATGAGTTAGTATATTAATCCAAGGAGGCTACATACTTTTATATGCAGTTACCTACAGTCAAAGTAGTATTAGCAAAAAAATCAAATTAAGTAAGCTAACAGGTTTTATGTTTTAAGCGTCTTTTGCGTACTTGGACATTTAGGAAGATTTAAAGAGGACCTGAAATGTTCTCCTTTGATTTGATTTTTTTGCTAATATTACTTTGACTCTAATTAACTGCATATAAATGTATGTAGCCTACGATGAAGCAAGTCTTGAGTTGGAACTTAAGCACGAAGATACATTGAGACCCAATATTCGTGTAACTTAACAAACAAACACAATAATTACCAGAAATTGACATTATGTTAATATAGAATTCGTATTTAATGAAGATGTTGATTAATGTACAAGGGGCACGTCAGATATTTGGCACTTGAGCCTCTCTGCCTGGCCCCTACCTAGCATTATAAAATAATGATAATAATAATCATTATCAGCCTTTGGATTCCCATTGCTGGACATAGGCCTGCACTAATCGGCACCACTCCTTACTAAATAATAGTAAATATTTACCAAAAGTTCTAGCTCATTATGAGTATACAAGCGATGTATCATTATCGGATGGCTGGACACGGGGGTCGTTCAACCGGCGGCGCTGGCAGCAGGATACCACCGGCCCGCCTGCGCTGCGTATCCGCTGATACGGAAGCTTTCATGGCGATGTTCCATTTTCAAAATTTGAAATTCGAATGCACGTCCTACGAGCGAACATAGTGATGAATCTGTATTTCTATTTCCGGTAGTAATTTTTTAAAATGGTTCTAAATTCGCATATTGATCAGATGTAGGCAGATAATGTAGATTTCCAGTTTATTTAAGTTAAATTTAGTATTTACGTTAGCTGAATAATTGGCACCTTATTTGACAAAGTTTTAGTCGCTAAAACGGATATAGGCGAACTTATCACCGTTGCTTTCGGTATTTTATATATCCAATAAAACAAAAGAAATAGAGAAACAGATATAGAAGTGATGAGAAGATGTTTTTCATATATAGCCTTTAAATACAAACTTCTAGAGCTGGCCGTCTATTTGTAAACAGATAATAGAACAGAGTATTCGGGTGTGAACAATGACGTAAACTTTGTCACCGGGCCTACACATTCTATGTATATTTTTAAAGTGTGATACACATTTTTATTCGTGTACATTTAACGTAGATAACACATGTTTGACTCATCACCAACACAGTTGAAGGTTTCGTACAACACGATTAAGACATACTCGTATTATTATTACGTATGATGTTATATATTTTGGTTGTTAGAAAAAATGTACGTTTGCAAGTTTCTGTACCCAATTAATTATCGTGATTATTGGATATTATGATTACGTAGTATTAAATATGCACATAAAACCTTGCTCTATTTCCATCATGGACGACATATTCGTATTTTAAATTACTAATTTAATAAACTGTACTGGCAACACCGCGCACCGGTAGCAAGATTGAAAAGTACCATGTTATCTCCAGTCAGTCCAAAAACTACAAATGCTGTCAATACTACCTATAGTTTTACAAGTCACAGCTGTTACTAGCCAAAAGAGGTGGGGGAGGGAGTTTACAATCCATCCAAACGGCTTCACCATCCAACTTTCGAAGATCCCATTGTCTCTAACCAGATTAGCAGCGTGAGGCAACCGTAATCCCAGTTAAAGGGATTAATTTGGGCAGGCGGGTGACGCAAGCTCCGAGCGAATGATTATAAAATAGTTATGGGTGCCTATAGCTACCTATACCTGTATGATACATGGTGTACTCATGGCGATACGTCTTTGGCGATGACGCCATCGTCAGCGTCAGTTGTGTCTGTGCCGACAGTAACTGACAGATGTGTAAAGTACGATTATAAAAAATGTATTTCTGTATTTATGGTTTCATGTACGCAATATTATGTTTTATAAAACGTTTTATAAAAGCTACGGATGCGTCTTATTAAATCCGCGTTTGTGTTTGAATTAAGATCTATTTTCTAGCGTTAATTGCTGCTACTCTTAGCAATTATTTTACTGACCTACTGGTCCAATGGTGAGACAGTATTACTGTTAGAGTCATTGTAAGTCTGACTTGTCCATTACCAAGCAGTCAGTAAAACTGACTGCTGAAGTGAGGATCGAGTGTTTCATTCCCGCCCAGAAAAAGTATTTGTGTGAAGAGCATAAGTAGGTATTTGTTATCTGTGCGTACACAATGAGATAAAGTAAAATGCGTTCCAAAAATATTTCGCTATCTTTTTCAAATCTTCACGTTCGTCCTTCGAGAGGGTGAATCCGGACGTCTGGTCTCACGCACCTGCTGTGGAACGCGGCCCGAACACCTGTCTTAGTTGGTAGGAGCGATCGAATGGAAGGGGGCCATTTTGGTAACATTTTACCTACCAAGCTTATTACTAATTCATACAAGTGGTTTATTTATAAATACGATTTTATTGGTTTTATAAATATTATAGAAACAAAAAATCTTGTTGATACCTGCAGTATGAGAATATTTCTAGTGTCATTATTTGCATATGTCCATGTAGCGAAATAATATTCTGTATAATGTTATGTAGCTTTTTTTCGTTACTTTAATTATGTTTTCTGTGTCACTCAATAAAAATTATAATTAAACGCGGGCATTTGTCAAAAACCAGTCCATTTATTCCACATTCACTCAATTAACACTTGAAATATTTACTATTAATATTTCGTGTTAACACCGAAGAAAATTTCGATCAGAGTAAAACAAAATTCACACAGACATAATCCATTCGAAATATGAAACACAGAGTAAGAAAAACTTGGGTTGCTTACGTCCAAAATGATCCATGGTGTATTGGACGAAACCAAGACGCACCAATGTCATGTCATCCGAACGGTTACATGTTAGATACTATGCAAAACTAGTCCATCCATAGACATAACTACCGCTGAGAATTTCAGGTGAGGAAAACGCAATAATACTTTACCCGGTCCGGGGATCGAACCCAGGACCTCTTGACCGGCACGAGCAACCGCGAGACCAACGAAGCCACCAATAAATAGTAATAATAGAAGAATAATTAAATCAGTAATGAGAGAAGAATAAGAAGAATAGAAGAATAATTAATTGGATACGGCCACGCCAACGTTGCTGCAGCGGCCAATTTAACGGTCTACCGCCGCACCTGTGACTGTACTCTCGACCTTCACCCTCGGTACAGTTGGACGGTTCGATAATTACGTTCAATTTGAGCGTTTGAACCACTTTTTGTGCCAGGGCACTGAAATAAATAAATTATTATATATGTACCGGATAAATCACGCACGTTTTTCGGAATGGCCCGAATACTTTCGGTCCTGTACGAGGTCCTTCATCATGAGCTCCCGCCGCCGTTAGCAGCGAGGTCGCGGCGGAGACATAAATAAACCATTCAATGTTGTCCAATTTCGATTGTTTCCGTCCGAAAATTGTCCCGAAACACCTCTGAATTTTACTTTCAACCGGAAAGAACTTGCTCTGATTCAAACGTAGATGCGTTAGTGCTGGATAGTAGATTCCTTAGAATGGTCGACCATGAATTAGTTATGAGCAATGTTTTAATAATATATTAGACAAGAGGCTGTGGTTACGTGTACTAGACTCTTGGCAAGATTGTAAAATATGGAATATAATTATTAAATGTGAAATACAATAAATGGAATGTGAATAAAAACAGAAAATTTATTTATGAAAATTTATACGTATACCCTTTTAATACACTATTATTGCGAAGAAAAAATTTATATTATACGATCAGAGATACGATAGACCGGCCAGGCCTGGACCTGCAGCCTGAAACTCTACTGTTCACCTTCACTCGTACTTATTCTTGACTATTTATAAGTCCCACATGTCGCATGCTCGTACATTAGGTACGTCAATCGTCATATATTATCCCCTAATTAAATACACCCCCCCGATAACTGCTGAACATGTATGTAAATTACTTCCTGTCACGACGCAATAGTGTTTTGAAATAATGTCATTTGTCATGTCATGTAATTGCAGGCCAAATTAAAAAAAAAATAATTGTCAAATTTTCACTTTCGTTTCGTGCAATATAAAGTTTCGCTTTCTAGTCATATAGCATCTGAGAAGGATAAATTTAGATACTGTATTTTACTCCGCATATTCTTTGCTTTTTATAAAACAAAGAACGAAAGAAATAAAACATTATATTTTTTGTCTAACATGCACTAAAACATCGCCGATATACGATTTATTGATAAGGTTTAGACTAAAAATGAAAACGACATTTTATAGAGAATCGAATAGCCATTTGATGTAGATCTACATCATATTTCTCATGGTTACCGTGAGCAGACATTTATGCAGTAAATCCCAAATAAGACCTGTGCTCTTCCACAGACCCAACGAATCGCCACAAGACCGAATTAAACCTAAGTAGATCAATCACTATCAACTCGTGTATCAGACATACTATAAGACAATACCATTACAAAACCATAGACATGGAATCCCAACACCAGAACAAAGAAAACTATTGTGCAACCTTTTTCCACTTTTAACGCAAGACCTGTTAATAACCGACTCTACCATTAACGTGCTAATTTAGTTAATGGCTAATTACATTACAAAATATAATATGTATATCACCAATTGTTGCGTTATCACATTATTTAACGATTACAAGCTATTCAATGACACGAAACTTAATTATAACATAATCATTAACGCAGCGTTTACGATACCAACGGTAATTACTAAAACGACAACGATAATTAAAAAATTGGAACGCATTAATATAACATTATATCGATATCGATATACACTACCTGTAAACTCTAATAGGCATAGTTAAGAGAGATAATGCGTATTGGAAATATAATAATAACTAAGAAACTAATGAAAAAGTAACTTAGTTAATAGTTATTTTCGGACACATATAAGCTAGGACTCTCAAAGCAAGGGCGAAAAGGCTGTAACTAGACATGCGTGCTGCATCTTAGGACGCTTCTGCGCTAATCATCAGGCGGGATCGCGACCAAACGCTAGGCTATCACATGATAAAAAAATAATGCAAAGCTATAGGATCGTTATACGCCGAGGACAGGGCGCGATGGCGCTCATTGGGGGAGGCCTATGTCCAGCAGT
>DWDT01003644.1:0-12051 GCA_018245595.1 Microceris scylla | reverse complement strand
TTTTTGAGTAACTTTCACCGTTTACTTAGCGCACGCAAGGAAAGCTCTAAATTTTGCCGTTGTCGCAATATTTTTTAATGCTGCTCCTCTCCTATTCATCTTAGCGTGATGTTATATAGCCTTCCTAGATAAGTGAGCTATCTAACACTGAAAGAATTTTTCAAATCGGATCAATATTTCCTGAGATTAACGCGTTCAAACAATCAAACAACCAAACAATCAAACAACCAAACAATCAAACAAACTCTTCAGCTTTATATTATTAGCATTTTATACTAATAATATAAAGCTGAAGCTGAACAGTGGATACAAAAAGAGCTGGTGAGATGTAACATTTTTTATAAGGAAAACAATCATGTGGCACCACTATAAAAGACCGTGTAACAAAACACTTTAAAAATAAAAATAAAATCACTTTGTTTTAGCGATGCAAGGATCTATCTGCCAGATAGTAATATCCCAATAGCATAATTTTGCTTGTGTTACACATTAACACTTTACCTGATGTATTGGATTATGATTTGTTTACTGTTCTATGGTGTGCATGCCCATAATAACCTATAACAAATATCTATGAGATAATATCATTGTAATGGCAACATCCATGTCAGAAACTTATGATCGAATTTCGATCACTACTGGGTGTAAATAATAAATATATAGTACTTATGTTGTAGTCTTTTTTTTTATATCTCTCTCTTGTATTCAACACTTTGAATATTTGTTTCTCAAAAAGTTAGTAATAATGGTAAATGTAATTTTAGAGTTTTACTTACCTTATCTTTGTCACCATGTTGATTCAAATTTATTGGTGTTGTATGTATTCTTCTAAGCTGCATGCTATTGCTGAGAACTGATGTAATTGCAGGCAAATTTGAGCGCCGCAGCAGTGCAAACACTGCTTTATATTCTTCATTGTAGGCATGAAGGTGCTGTAAGATAAGAGAATGAGAAATTATTCTTAACCTACAAATCAGTAGAAGAGAATTATCAGAAGTTAGAAATATGTAAAGAATATAATATGTAAAGAATATATATCCAATATACCATGCTTATTACAATATGGAATTTTTATGGGACCTCAAAATTCCAGGTCAAATTCTATTGCATTTTTCTAACTTAGATTTTCTAAAAGGAATTTCATGTGGTGGCTCGGAGTCAGGATGTTAGCCCGGTGTATGGCATTAGGCTCACCACCTATTCCAATGTGGGATGTAAATATAAGTCATGAAATATGGAAGTGTACTACACTCCTCTGTCTACCTCTTCGAGTATTACAGATGTAATGATGTATTATATTTTTTTATTGATGTAATGATATATTATATTTACCTTACTTTGCTGTATGATAAATGTAAATGGTTGTTATACATAATGTTGGTTTAGGAAATAGAGAATCATGTCTAAATTGAATTAGAGTTCCATTTTTAATATTACTTTTTTTTAATAACTGTGTTTACATATGTGTTTATGATTTATTAAATTTAATGTGGCCATTATAAAATGATTTTCATGATGGACAAATTGAATACAAAATACGATTATCTTGTAGTTTAAAATACTCCTATACTATATATAGTTTATATATATTATTTTATTCTTCAAATATGTTAAATTAGCAAACAAGATAAAAATAATATTATATGTAGAAGAAACATGGCAGGTTTGTATCTATACACATATTTGGCAGTTTAGTGATTTCCTTAAAGTTTACTTATTTCTATGAATCCTACATGTACCAACAAAATATGAGTTGAATTATTTGTAATAGAAATTACAAACATAATTAGTTTCATTTATTTTTGTGTAAAGAACTAGCAAATAATCAACCAACAGTCATACATGGCCTGTGCCACCCAGAGACCTTGTAGCTTGAATAGGACTATAGGAACAAACTTATTAATGATCACTACTGCCGGTATGCTGGACATAAGCCTCTCTTAATTAATAACACCATATATCGAATTGTCGGCTTGAATATACAATTCTTATCTACAGACTTTTACAAATAATCATTGGACCAGCACCTAGCCAGATAGTTTACTACATGATGTTTTGGAGCCCTATAATATTATCCATTTGTAATAAGTTTGTTGAAATAAGACTAGCATAGATTCAATTAGTATTACTCAATATAAATATTTTTAAAGCCTAGATTATTTTGACTGCCTCGTTGGTTGAGTGGTAACTAGTGCCACTGCCAATCGTTAAATTGTTCACTTCGGATTACCCCTTAAGGGATTATAGGTGTTGAGTTGTGTTATGATATTTTACCAAATAATTATGTTCGCTAGGTAACCTAACCTAACCAAACCAAGAAATCTATGAAACACTGGGTATTTTATGAATTGGTTCAGTAGTCATATTCATCACAACACTTTTCAGAAAAAGCAGGCATTCATCACAACACACAACTGGACATTCATAGTGATTTTACCTAAACCTCTGAAAGTATTCATACAATGTTTTAGAACGTAGAGCTATTTCAATTTAACCGTATTTAAAATAACGTGAATAAGTACTTTGTAGGTACATTAAAAAATATTGTGCAATGATGACTAAAATCGATGGTAAATATGGAATTCATGTATTCCAACTCACCGGATTCCTACTTTTTCTCGTTAAATGGTGCAAAACTGCAGCTGATCTGCACAAACTATATAACGATGTGTGACTATGTTTATTTATTCTCCTCTCTAAGAGATCGTCTAAATCTATACGAAATTTTGATTGAATTTTAGACGCATAAAGATTCGGTAATCTCTTGATCGAAAGCATGATTTAACCTTTAGAGGCTCAATTTTTTTTATAATAATATCACGATTTGATCCAAAACTTCATCATCAAAATTCTCAAAATATTACAACCTAAAACTGTTAAGTATTAATACAGTGTTTCAATAATTAGAACAGTCAATGTTCCCAGATTGTCAAATTTTGTCAATTTGACTTTGAAGTTTGACATTACAATGTGACAATAAGAATTGGATGACAGCTTACTTTCTGTTCGGAAAAGTCAGTATAAAGATTTTAAGGGCAGAGGCTCATTTCTCACTACAGCAGGGCCAGGTAGCTCTAACAGGTCATCAGCCAATTACGATAGCATCAGTCTATCTCCCTCCCGCAAAAACGTTGCTAGAAAAAGTCCTCAAGGCTCTGCTGGACACGGAGGACTCGGTCATACTGGCCTGCGACCTCAACGCCAAGCATCGGAGTTGGAACTCCCGAAAACGTAATAATAAGGGAAATAGTCTAGACCACCTGACTGACCGACTCAGTATTGAAGTAATTGCCCCTCTGGCGCCCACCAGATATCCTTCATTGAAAAGCACAGCCCAGACGTACTAGACGTATGCGTTCCTAAGAATATTTCACTAGCAGTCAGAGACGTGGACATCGTTCATGAACTAATATCAGACTACCGTCCTGTATTAGTGCACCTAGGCACAGCCTATACTAACTTAATTAAGACCAATAAGGTCATAAACTGGTCCAAACCCGGAACTAGTACATACCGGAATGTAAACACAACCGAGGAGGCTAACCTCGCTGTACACTCCTTTAAGTCCCACGTCCAGTCTTCTATTAACAAGCTATATCGAGAAGTTAAGCTCGCGCATGACCGAAGATACGAGCTCCCCGAGGACGTAAGGGCATATATAACATTTAAAAATACTTCAATTATAAAGTTTTCCCGCTACCCCTCACTAGAAAATCGCCGCGAGATGAATCGCAGCATTAGAGCAGTAAAAACCCGACTATACAAGTTCCGCTCAGATTCATGGGACACCCCGACGAGAGAGCTCAATCCAGACCACCAGAGCTACTGGAGGCTGGCGAGAACTTTCAAATCAGAAACTATCGCTCCTCTGATAAGGCACAACCAACCACTTACGTTAGCTGATCAGGAGGAGGCCGAATTTTTGGCCGACAGTTTAGAAAGCCAATGCTCCCCAAAAGAACTAGGTACCGACATGACTACTTCCCAAAAATCTGTCCTAGAAAAACATTTAACAGTAGTCGAAACTGAAGTGACCGCACTAGCCGGCAAACCACCGTCATGTAAAGCACTTGAGCCCATTTCCTTGTCCGAAGTGCAAACATTAATAAAAAAGATGCCCGTTAAACAAGCCCCAGGCTCAGACGGCATCTCCAACAAGGTGTTAAAACACCTATATCCCCCCTTTTAGAAACACTAGTCATGATTTTAAACGCCCTCCTATCATTAAGCACATTTCCGGATCTCTGGAAAGAAGCTGACGTAATAGGAATTCCTAAACCGTGAAAACCCAAAGATCAGCCTGCCAGGTCCATACCAATCAGTTTACTCTCCGCTCTGGAGAAGCTCTACGAACGAATGATCCTAAGTCGTATCAAATCATTCGCAATAAATAATAATCTCATACCAGACGAGCAGTTCGGTTTTCGAACCGGACACTTAGCCGTTCACCAAGTGCATCGCATCACGGAGCACATTCTAACGGGTTTCGACCATGTCAGGCCGAGACTAACGGGAGCCCTCTTTTTCGACGTGGCAAAGGCCTTCCACAATGTCTGGCACAGTGACTTACTATACAAGCTACACCTTCTCGAGGTGCCGGATATGCTCATTTGCATCATTCGAGACTACTTGTCAAACGGCCATTTCCCGTTCAAAATTGAAGGAACAAGATCCTCCTTACGCACATTAAGGGCTGGAGTTCCGCAGGATCCCTCTGCAGGTTCTCTCCTCTTCTCTATACGCTCTACATAAGCGATACTCGCCGGTACCCCACGGTGTAACTAGCTTACGCGTACGCGGATGACAACGCTCTTTATTACACCCACCTCAATCTCCCAATCATGGAAAAGCAACTGCAGGAAGTAACCAACGCCCTCAGCGAATGGTTCAGAGAACGGAAAATATATATATGCATCAAGTCAAGAGTCAAGAAGGAAGCCGTGCTCTGCGACCTATCCAATTGTTCAACAAACCCATACATTGGACACCGTCCCCGTCGGCGAGAACGAAGACACCGTGTTTCACACGGCAGACGTGCGGCTTCGCCGCACGTTTGACCGTCGCATTACCATCGCCCTTCGATAAAAGCACACACCGTGTCGCCCATGGATCGGTCGCACAGCCCCTAGTCCCTTTCTCGCTGGGAGGAACCGGAGGTCCAGCGCGTGCTGGGCCTCAATCCTATCCCTCCCCACTCTCTTTAATTCAGGCAGAGCCACTTGGGCTCGCCACTAAAACCTGGCGAAGCTGTAGAGACTGTTAGGGCCAACAGCATAAGACACATAGAAAAAAAAAAAGGAATGTATCCAAGGCTTCTTGCCTTTTATAACTAAAATCACACTTTGTCAAATACTTATTCACCCTATCTTAGATTACGCTGACGCATGCTATTTAGATGCCACAGAGGAGCTTCTCAATAAACTTGAGTGTCTTCAGAACTTGTGTATTCGCTTCATCTATGGTTTGCGAAAATATGACCATATTTCCCCTTTCCGCAACGATCTCAAGTGGCTCACAATCCGTTTTCGCAGGAATACTCGTATCCTCGTCTCGTTTTTAATATTCTTAATAACTCGTGCTCTCCTTCGTATATATGCGATCGTTTTTGTTATGCACGTACGCTCGTATTTATACGTATTTGTATGTATTTGTACGTATTTGTATGTATTTGAACGTATTTGTATGTATTTGTTCGTATTTGTATGTATTTGTACGTATTTGTATGTATTTGCATGTATTTGTATGTATTTGCATGTATTTGTATGTATATCAATGCTTGTGTGTTTCTTTTGTTATTTTCTTTTCTAAGTACACACCAAATTTGATCTCTAATAATTATATTACTTTCCATTCCTGGCGCTGCTGGAAGAGATTTCTCTTAGGGATAAGTTGTACCCTTGTACAGCATCTCTTTTGTATGATTGTTTTTTCCATTTATTGTTTTATGTGTACAAAATTGTTAAATAAATAAAACAATAAAGCATTCCTATCGCAACCTTCTAACTAGACTCTTATTACTTCAACTCAACAAGTCTTCATAATTACATCCCCATCTATAAAATCTAAGAAAACATCTGACAACACATGTGGGATGGCGATATGCCTGGACTAGATACTAAACACTTTGTTATAGTTTTAGAATAGATCTTGTTATTTTAGAAAATCTCCCCACTGTATTCCGTGACGCTGTCTCGAGCCAACATGACACCACGTCCAGTCTGCGGCCCGGCGCTGATTGTGACCAATACCAACGGCGCGGGACGTTGCTTTCAAAGCCGTTGATGAATCGGGCCAAGAATTTGGATGCAGCATCATTACACAACAAAAAATTCAAAGTTCGGCGTAGAGCGCGGTGTGGTGGCTTCGGTGGCGCAATTCTACGAATTGATTTGCTTGAATCTGACGAGGTAAAACTGCCATTTTTGTTTGCTGGATATGTGACATCATCATCATCACTTTGGCTTTTTTATTAGCTCCGTAGTTTAGTTGCAAGTTCAATGTTATTAAGACTTTTCTATTGAAGCTTCCAACATTGTATTATATCAGTAAGCAAATTATTTTTTATATTTGAAGGTTAGAAATATTTTGATAACAGTAGGTGGATTTACTGAGTTCTGATAATCCATCCATTCAAAACCCTTAATGCCAAAGGATTAACAACATAACAAAAACGCAATATCACGTCTGTAATTCCCAAAAGAGTAGGCAGAAGAATGTATTACATTCCCTCCATTTATAAATTGGATGAGCCTATTACCATGTACCGGGTACAGATCCAAACTCCGAGCCACCACTAGAAAGTTTTGCTAGAAAATCCAAGTCAGAAAATTCCGTAGTAACCGACCCAGGACTCGAACTCAGCATCGGTCAAGAGAATAATTATGATTTCAAATTTTCTGAACTGATTTTCTGAAAGATGATGTTTTTGAGATATCACAATCAAGTCGCAAATAAATGATATTTTCAAAATAAAAATGTTTTTAACGTACGGAGGCATAACTAAATAAAATAACTATAACTAAATAACATAACTAAATAAAAAATGCTGTCCTGTATTCACTAAGTTGGCAAAATATTTATTTAATAAGAGTATAACATCAATAAATTTATATCTCATAATTATTAATGAATGAAACAATTGGGGCCGTGGCGATAATTAAAATGTGTAAACTACTATGACGAGTATTGCACTACCAATCTTAGGATTGCTATCTCGCACATAAGTACTTTAAAAGGCTATAACAAATGCACAAGATAATAGCGCTGTGTGTGCTTTACCGACAGTTGTTGATACTACTCTTACTCCTTAGCTTATAACTATATTTTCCCGCGCATTTGCCGAAGGTAGCTTCTCTGCTACGTCAGAGAACGATAGTATTTTTTTTGTATATGAGTTACGCCCAATTGTATGTTGAATTTTTTAGAATTACTGTGGACGTCCCAAATTTAAGTGAACATAAAATATTTTTATGTATATAATTATTTATATCGATTTTTACTGCCTGTGCTACAAAATGTTGTAAAGGCTAGATTGAATCCCGTCCGCCGTCCCCTTTTGTCATTCCATTGTTGGAAGACGGGTCTTCTCGCATGATGAGAGGGTTAAGGCCATAGTCTGCCACGATGGTCAAATATAGATTAGCAGACTTCAGATTCGTTAGAGATTTTTTTTATATTATATTAAACTATAAATTCAGTGATTCGAATATTAATCTGAAGTATATTCTCTAAACTGAAAGAACTGAAAACTAAAGTCACAATGAGGTAATGTAAAATTTATTCCTCTTGTTTGATACATCTATAAATTGGACACCATGGAGCCCTTAACTCCGCCCATGTTGTTAATGTAGTTGTAATTCAGAAGTAAGCCTCACTGTTTGTGAGTGTTGTGAATATATTGGAATGTTGCACACGTGATGTGTGATATATATGTACATACGAATGCTTAGGTAATATTTTCTGTAACGCCAGAATTCCGAACTTTGGTTTGAGTCCTTTGACCAATCTATCATCATCACTTCACCACTGTAGAACCAATTAACCGATCACTATGTAATGGTCCTTTTTACAGTATTGATAATTAATAAGTAACATTGATAACACATTATGCGTTTACCTGTACATTAAAAGAATGTTTCATACGTACATTACATTTATTTCGGAAAATGTATAGCAAGTTTACTATTAACAATATAATATATTTCTCTATTGTAACAAGCAGTTATCATCTAGTGGTTAAGAATTCATCCTCTCACTCTGGGAGTGCTGGGTTCAAATCCATGGCGCGTACCTCTTTACAAAGTGCGTTTTAAATTTAAATATCACTTGCTAACGGTGAAGGAAAGCATCGTGAGGAAACCTGCGCACCTTAAGAGTTATAAAAAAAAAAATTGCTTTTCTTTTCGTCACCGCTACCGCAAAGCCTGAAGACGAAAGTCTTCAATGAGTGCGTCCTACCTTTTATGACATACGAAGCCGAGACGTGGGCACTCACAGTGCGACTAGTCCAACAATGCTCGGTGTCTCTCTGAAGGATCGCATCAGAAACGAGGCGATCCGACAGAGAACCAAACTTATCGACATAGCCCAAAGGATTATCAAGCTGAAGTGGCAGTGGGCTGCTCACATCTGTCGCAGAACCGATAGCCACTGGAGCAGACGTATTCTGGAGTGGAGACCGCGACTTGGGAAACGTAGCGTAAGACGCCCTCCAGCTAGGTGGAGAGACGATATAGGCAAAGTGGCTGGCAGTGGTTGGATGCGAAGAGCTGAAGATCGAGCTCAATGGCGTGCTATTCAAGAGGCCTATGTGCAGCAGTGGACGGGTGTAGACTGATAATGATGATGATGATGATGATGATGATGATGATGAAATCTGCTAACCCACACTTGACCAGCGTGGCAGACTATGGCCTTAACGCTCCCAATATGAGAGGAGACCCATATTGCGACAGTGAAATGATAAACGGGCTGATTAAACAAAAAAAAGAAAAAAAAATTGCAAGTCTATACGACTACTCCATTTCGTCCATACCATATTCGATTCATTGGATTGTAATCCCACAAAGGTTAGAGTGAGCAGTGACGGCCGCAAGCACTCATATTAATGAAGTGCTTAGCATCATTAGCATGCATGTTACAGAGGATCAAAATGCCAGTGAAAATTTTGAATGGGCTCATGCAATTATTAGCACCATATGCTTCCCGCATTTTCATCTGTCTGTAATCCTGTGTTAACGAGGCTATATGTTATAACGCAATAAGTTATTACGTTTAGACGAAATTATAACTTAATAGCTGTGCTCGAGGTTTAATTTAGGGAAAAAAGCTTATCTGAACAAGGATTAATATCATGCTTATAAAAACACCTTCGAAAAGAATGAATTATTTTAGAACTAATTACCATAAAGTTATTATAGAGAGTCAACCTTAAAACAATTCCGTCATACAGGGTATTTGTCTAACTTGAACCGTCTACTCGTACGAGTAGATACGTAGCGCATGCCACGGTAAATTTCAAATGGAATAATATTTTCGCTTTTGCAACATTGTTCGTTGCTTCATTCCTATTAGTCGCGTGATTTTATGTAGTCTCTGACCTTCCCTGATAAATGGAATATCCAGCACAAAAATATTTTTGCAACTGGAATTAGTAGGTAACTAGCCTAAGGCGCCATACTCAAAATAAAACCTTGCCTATAATATAGGTATGAGTTGTTCTGGTCCTTAATGAGGGCGTGGGTTTGGATCCCACTTCTGACAGTTTTTTTACGTTTTATACTTGAGTAAAAATTATTTAGATGCATTGGTATTTGAAAATATACACTTATTAGATGAATATTAAAACATTACAGTTGTTATTTCTTACTTTTAATATAATACTTTGTATATTTCAAGTATTTTGAGAAATCGTTAGGAAAACAATATTTTTATAAGTTATTTCTGATAACGAGGATAACAGTAGTCATATGTGAAACCCCTATCTGGAAAACATTTATTAGAATATGTCATCTTGAAATATAGATTAAATATGTTCTACAGGTATAATTATTGTTCTACAATTCTATAGATGCCATTGTATGTAAGTACGTCTTTTCAAGGACCTCGATGATATTGTATCATAATATATGGAAAGAATTCCTTTTTTAACACTTTATTACAATTATACTTTATCAAGGTAACTCATTAATCTTTTTCAGCCACGTTGAAGTGTGGAAAACGAATATCCATTTATTATCTATCCATTACACTGAGACACAGGGCCGCCGAAGATGACGAAGAAAGATTACGAATAGACGTACTGTTTCTTGTAAAGAAAAACTAGAATGGTAGCATTACGCCATATGAGCCAACGCAATATGTGTATCGAGTATATTTTGGCTAATAAATAAATACATCATACCTACTAAGTCAAAATCTCCGCGCGCGTTATGAATTTGAGAACACTTTGTCCAAAGAGTTTTTTTTTACATGGGTGCATTCCTCGCACAGTGCGCGAAAAGGAGGAGGCATCTGAGAGAGAAACAACAATGTGCCTCCCTGTTTATGGACCGCCCATTTGGGGGTTAGTAAGGTGACATTGCTGCATCACCCACAGGGAGGTGGGTGGTGTAAGCCACCCTAGAGAGAAATGTGTATCTCCCTATATTGTATGTTAAGTTAGATGCAGCCGGCTTTGTTTGATTAATCGAAGCAATTAGGAAACTATATGTAGGGGCGAACTATTTTGTACCTGTATTCTATTAAGGTTATAGTTTTTGGCTAAAGTGTTAGACTAAAAGTAAAATAAGTTTTGGCATTTTGTCGAAATGTTCCAAGTGTAACATATGAGTCCAGTCTAGTGTTGGAATATGGCTACTACGCGGTATCGTGTAATAATCGACCCATTATAATTCTACTGTTGGAATATGGGTCTCCTCTCATATTGAGAGGGTTAAGGCCATAGTCTGTACCGTGTATTATTATTATATTATGCTATCACGCTCGGTCCATTACGAGGTAGGCAGAGTGCATCCCGTGCCACGTACCTCAACCGTTACAGAACTGACGAACTTCTACATTTATTACTCTCTTCGTTACATTCACTATCATCAATTTGGTTACACTTCACGATTGCCTTCATTTAGTAATATCGTTTGTGTACTTGTTTGAGTACACATATAATAATTATGGCAGCAAAACTTTAAGACTTTAAGCTCTGGGCGAATTTTTGATAAGAAGTGTATATTTTCTTCGTTTTGAATAAGATAACGTATTTTTATATGTAGCATCCTTAAAATATTACCACAGAAAAGTGTGCTAAAAGAAAAAGGGGATTTTAAATGTAATTTCTTCGCTCAACGTCTATACAAGGTGCTGATCGTGACGGGTCCGATGTTTACATGAATAATACTACAGCAAATTAGCAAAGTAACAAATTAGCCAATGCAATAAAAAACGGATTATGAATAACATCAGTTATAAAGAGAGTTAGGATCCTAGATGTAGCAAATCAGGTCTTTAAGAAAGGAGATATTTGTCGCTTGGTGTCTTTTGTCTACCCCGCTAAGGACTCAGGCTGGCAATAATAATTAATATGACATTCACTTAACATCAACGTGCGGGAACACAGATCATGTATCTGTAATCCGATGTACAGATTTATTTAAAAGAATCTTTTTTATGCTCTATAAAATTAAAACTGGATGTAGGGCGCTAGGGGAAGTGCGACGATTTGCGCGACGATTACAAAAAGTCGCCGTGTCCATTCTCCCTCTACATCAACTAAATAGTGTTTGAATGTGATCTTTTAAGCTAATTTTGCTTCGAATAAAAGATTGGGTGTGAAAAAAACATGGTCAAGAAATAGTTTCTGTATATCCAACTTTTATCGCCAACTGCTACATCATGAAAATTACGCAATGAATAAACACATACTAGCAGTGATAGCCTAGTGGTTGAGAATTTAGCCCCTCACTCTGGGGGTGCCGGGGTCGAATCCATGGCGCGCACCTCTTTAAAAAATTGGGTGTTAAATATAAATATCGCTTGCTAACGGTGAAAGGTAACATC